>ML777005.1:862464-917071 GCA_009831015.1 Picea engelmannii
TCGCTTGATGGCGCAAGAGAAGAGCATACTCAAGATTGTTACTTGCAATTTCTAGTCCCAAATGTGAGTTTAGATGTGATTAGAATTGATGTTCAACTTAGATTTATGAACCAAAGCAAGCCATCCACGTGGCAAAAAGCAAACAAGGGAAAATGATTTTTATCCACCTAAGTGCCTATGTTTGTTTGATTATCCCCTTTATAAGTTGAGGGGTTTAAGTGGTGCAGTATTTAGAGCATGCATATCATCATTCTTAAGAAGGAAAATGGTTTTTCCCCACATCCAAGAGCTTACAATATGAAATTTTATTGCAGATGCGCGACCCCCAGTGTGGACAGAGGCGCATATGGCGCCTGCGCGCTGGAAGAAATGAGAAACAAAGCACATGCGCGCATTAGAGAAATTGCTGCACAGGCGCATGCGCGCACAATGCGCGCCTGTGGGGTGGAATAACCACGTGCCTGTGGCAAAAAACCGAGAAGAAAAATCCGAATGGATTTCTCCCGATCTTCTGGTGAATTGACTGGTTAGCAGGTCGGCAGAGGCCGGTTTGTGAACCTGCAAGTTAATGAAATTAAAAGGAAAGTAAAATGAACCCAAATGAGGGAGGAATTGATACCTTCTCCCCAGTACGGTCGCCAATCTGTTTGCACCCAATTCGTCACTAGGTGAGCAAATTAAGAGTGCTTACATGCCCAGTTGGGCTCTGCTAGGCATGACAGCTGTAAAGTAAAAGGTTAGAGAGAGAAACAACAAAACAATAAACAAAAAAAAAATTAAAACTAACTAAAACTAGGAGCATATGGAAAAATGAAAAATAAATATAAATGGACCGATATCACCAATGTATAAGCTGATCTTATTGATGAAATCCAAAGGCACAATGAAGAAAGGGGACTTGGGTCCCTTCTTTCTCCAATGGAAGGCTCTTGAGGCCCTCACTACTTGCTCTCCTTACAATGAAAAGATGAAGATGTGGGTGAAAGAACTCCAAGGTTATCCACTCAAGTGAGAGGTGGAAAGCCCTATGAAATGGTGTTGATTATGTTTATTGCCAAAGAATGAGTCCTTAGCAATATTAGCAGCATAACAATACATAGAATTCCTTGAGAAAATGATGGTTATTCATGGCTTTTTATAGCCTAGCATTGGGTTATTATGTGACCTCTTTGGAATGTGAAAAGGGGATCTTTAGGGCACAATTAGGTCTTTGACCAGCCCACCATGCGGATTGAGCTCGGATTTGGTGTCAAATCGACTTGGGAGCTGATCCATTAGTGGTTGGGAGGCCGACCAATTTCAATAAATGCACCGTTTAGCAGGTGCGTGGGTTTTTTGCCCAACAGTCGCGCATCGTGCACGTATGCGCGCATTGTACGTTGCTGTTACGCGCATATGCGCGCGCATCCAGGTTCTGTAAAGCGCCCTTCAATGTTTTGGTCATTTTATATAGTTTTTGACCCTTTTTCCATGCTGTGGAACTAATCCTGTGCCATGAATGACTTCATTCCTGTTTTGACGATGCAGAGTTCTTGTCTCCATGTGCTGACGAAATTTCAGTGATAACACTTGGTTTGTTCTACAAGACCTATCAAGGAGCTCAAGATCAAAGCTCAACCTGGACTTTGCAAGGACTAATAAGGTACATATATTTCTTCTTCTCTTTCGTATATTAGCTTGATTAGATCTAAAGGGAGGTTAGTTTCCATGTTAAGCACTTTTTTGTCTTTGCCTTAGGAGTCTAGAGACCAAGAGGGAATCCGCTTGTCCGTAGGGGGATTCACCTGTAACAGAAATTGGCGACTCCACTGGGGAGGAGCTCTGATTTTTTGTTTCCATTCCCATATATTGTTTTGGCCCTTTTCCCACTCATTTTAACTTCTCCACACTGTCTTTTTGATTCTTATATTTTTTTGATTGCCTCTTTATTTCATCATGATCACCCTAATTTGTTGAGTCTACTTGATTTTTTGAGTTTTTGGGCATTTTTCTGAACTTTTGAAGCAGAGTGCTCCCCTGCCCTTGCTACCAGAGATTTAACACTCCTTGGTTGTCTTACATAGAGAGTTGGAACACTCTGGTGCCCCTTACACCAGAGTGCTACCCCCTTTTCTATGAAAAATCCTCTAGTTTTTCAATTTCTGAGTTCGGTTTTTGTTTTTTGCACTTGCCCAGAGTCTCATACTCTTAGTTCATCTTTGTCATTGGCCTTCAACACCTTATTTCTGAGAATTCATCCTCTTTTGTTTGGGAATTTGACATTTTCTTTCCTTGCCTTGAAGTCACTCTTTGTCTTTGTTGACCTAGAGTTAACTTGTTGTTTTCTTCTCGTTTATCTAATTGAGTGGAAGATTTTGTGAGGAAAACCAAAGGTCTGTGAACCTTTCCATTTGATCTTTGAGGTTAGTTTTCCAACATTTCTCTTTTGTTTGAGGTTTTTTGGTTCTTGTTTGCAAATTTGGTTATCTTTGTCCTTCTTGTTTATTCACGATGATAGTGTATTTTTGTTTGTGTGAGGTTTTCTTCTGATTGTTTAATCCTGAAGTCTGATTGACATTAGAATTTTTACATCTGATTATCATTCACATATAAGCAAAAGGAAATATTTTAGTGATTGGTTTGGATATTAGAAGGCATTTCTGAATTTTTTTAACATACATTGGATTTGATTGAGAAACAATTGATTGAGATTGCTTATCATTTTCTTGTGCATTTTTTTTTTGGGAATTGAGTCACAATACCATCAATTTTCACTTTCATACACCCTTGAGTAAAGAACATCTATAAAATTATCACTAATTAAAATTTATCTAGAACATTTTGTTTTTAGAATCTTCCACCAACATTAGACTAGGACTAGTACTTTGGATTAGGCTGTGAGTACAACTCTCCAATTTTTTTCAAAACAAACATCAGCATCTTGAGATAGGGGAGTCAAATCCAATTGTCATACAAGATTTCTGGGATCCCCCTCACACAGGGGTTACACATGAGGTCACATTCCATAGAATTATGGGGATTATCCCTTACTGGTTCAATTGTTTGTAGTGGTCATTATATTGGGGGTCACTTGAGGGTATACCCACGATTATGCCTCTCGAGTTGATTTTGGACTTGTTATCCTACCCATATGTTCGGATCAGACTGTCAACTGTACCAGCCCAGGGGTTGACTGTGAGTTGGTGTCCTTAGTTTCCATAATATTTAGGTACTTACCTAAGGTGACGTTGAAGGGAAGTTTCACTGTACCTGGAACATGCATTGGTCAAACTCACTCGGGCACCTTGGAGGGTAAATCCATAATTACTGCGTGGAATCTTGCACCAAGGTGAAATTCCATTAAGCAGGTCACCATTGTAACTGTTCCACCATATCCTAGCCCCTTCTTGACTTGATAATGCGACGTTGGATTTCATCACCAACTAGTACGATCATTGAGAGAAGTTTTTTTTGATTGGTTTTGATTCCTAGATTTTATTAGCATATGCTGTTTCATTTTGCTAGTTGGCCCTAGATTTCCAGCATGTACTGTTTTTCTCCAAAATTAATCCTGTAGATGATAAAGGTCTTCACCGATCACGTAGGATGCAAGGGATGCCTCTGGAAGGCTACCAACCCTTACCTCCTAACCCTCCAGAAGGAAACTACTGTGGAGAGGTAGAAAATCAATTTGACGCTGGGAGTGTTGGTGCTCCTCCATTAGACAATGAAGAAGTCTCTTTGGTTATGGTTGAGAATCCCACTATTCGCACTACATATGTGTCGACAACCCCTCTCGAACCACTTTTTCTTCATTTAGACTCCCTTGGGAACGTCATAGACGAAGAAGTCCCACAGTTACCTGCAAGAGATTTTATCGAAACATATATGGGATCCATAGAACCAACCTTTGGTGATGAGTATAGGACTCTTGTTCATCCTACCACTGTAGTAGATACAAATCCCACACCTGCTCTTTATGTATGGAGGACTTCATCAGGACGTGATCTCTATGATCATTTTGAATCCTTTCGACAAACCTTTAATCCTCATGACCCTCTTGTTGAAACTGGGCCATTTGGTCAAACTATGAGTCACCCCATCGATTAGGTCATTAACTCTATTGTTATGTCAGCACAAGTCCATCCTAATGATGGACTCATCACCTCAACTCATTCCCAAGGCACTTCGACCCCTACCCCCATTTTTTCAAACTTTCACTCTATAGCTCCACATGTTCCACATGATCTTACTGGGACATCTTTTCACCCAAGAATGCAGGCCCTTGCTAGCCAAATACAACCGACTAGAGGGAAACCACCATCTTACAGACCTATCCGTCCTGGAATACCACCATCCTATGGAGGGCCTACCCCTCCCGGGGGACAACCCCCTTTTCATGTTCTTCCTGGAGGGCAACCTCCCTTTGCCAGTCATACCCCGGTCGTTAATCCACTGCTAGCAGGGGGGAAATGTTCGTTTGCTAGAAACCCTTCAAAATCTTGGGGAGTATCTTCATGAGGCATATTTACCCAACCCCATGTTGGGGGGCACTCATATCATAACCCACAAGGAGGAGTATCAAATCCTGTTCCTTCCGGACCATCTTATGGACAACCCTATCCAAGCGTCCCAAACACCACCTGGAGTCCTCAAGGAAAACAACCTTATCCTCCCCATGGGTTTCATGTGTATCTTCCTCTGGGATTTACTTCTTACCCTCCTAAAGGGAAACATGTTTATCCTCCTTATGGGCAAGAAAATCACCCATCTTATAATGCTCATAACCCACCAGGCTATGAAAATGTTTCTCAACCATCATTGAATCCTACTTATCCTAGTCAGCAACAAGCGTATGTAGGAGGACCTAATGGTTACAATTGTCCACCTAACCCCGTTTATGGTACTACTGGTGTTCCTATGCCACACTAGTATCATCTGCAAATTAACTGACAACTACCTTTCCTTGCAACTCTGGATCTCCCAAACTTGTCTCGGTTAACCAATGCTCCTATTTTTCATTCACCAGTTTGGCCAGTTATTCTAGCTAAACTTCCTTCTGATATTCCAAAATTTGACGAAAAATCTGGAGAATATCAAAATAACCATGTGATGACTTTCCATTTGTGGTTTTCATCAAACTCCCTCATGGATGATTCTATACGTTTGCTTCTTTTCCAGCGAACACTTACGGGCTCTGCGGAAAAGTGGTATGTTGAACTACCACGTGCTTCTTTTCATGATTTCAACTCCCTTGCCATGTCTTTCCTGACACACTTTCAGCTACCTATTCTCTACGAGACGGGTATTGAACTCTTGACCTCCCTTCGTCAAATTGACTCCGTGCATATCTCTGACCATATTCATGAGTGGAGATGACGACGAAGGATGATCAAAGTAATCTTTCCTGACATATTATTGGCAAAGTGGTTTACTAAATCACTTTTACCCCAGATCGCTCGTGATGTCGCTATGGGTGGTGCATTTATTGAGGAAGAAATCATTTCTCCGGCTCAGTACCTAGATTTGGTTTATTCAAAATATGGTACTTTGTCTGATTTTCTTCTGAATGTTTCTCGAGCTAATGCCGATCCATCCAAGATGTCCTCCTCATGTCATGCGGACGGTGTTATCAGTTTCGTCAAAACTCAATCTACTTCCCAGTCGACCACACTCTCCTCTACCTCCCCCCAAACTCATCTATCTAAGGTGAATGCAGTTAAATATTCCCCTTCATAATAATCCAGAGGTAAGAAGAAGGCAAAAAATAAATCAAAAAATACCAATAACAATGAACAACCAAAAAATCAAACACTTGCTACCGAAAAGAAACCACAATGGAAACTGAAATTCCCATGTATCATTTGTGGTGACAATCACTACACTCGAGACTATCCACATCGTGATGAAGTGGCCAAACTTTTCCATGGAAATTCACAACCCACTATGCTTACTCATCCTTTTCCACACCAACAATCCATGGTTTCTCAAACCCCCTCTCCTGTGGGCAGTTCTAGCCATCCTCATGATGAGGCCTCAACAAGTGCACATATTTATATGTTTAATGGGATTAATTTTACCACTCGCTCTAAGACATACGACACACCAGGTAAACCTAACAAAGGAAAAGTCACTAATGGTACCGATACTTTACTGAATCCATCACCATCCTCCGTTAGTCCTCCATCAGTTAATCCTTCGTCTGGACCACTTCATATTGAGAAGCCTACGTTTGACTCTATCTTATGCCCTTCTAAGAGCACTATCCATAAATCTACCTTTAATCCTAGTTCACGTGCTGCCCAGAACTACAACATTGTTGAAGATTTGGCTTAGGCATCATGTGCTATGTATGTTTTAGAAGTTCTAAAACACTACCCCAGTCAATGTAGAACTCTCTTGGATTCTATTGGCGTTGTTGATCCTGAGTCATCCAACCATATCATGTTTAACTTGGACAATTATACATCTCGACTCTCTCACCAACTTGATTTCCAAGTTGATGTTGTTGTTCACAATCAACAAATCCACCGAACTATTCTGGATGAGGGAGCCTCAACTTGTGTCATGTATTTAGGATGTTGGAAAAGTTTAAAATCACCCGCACTTAACAAATCCCCAACAATGTTACGTACATTCGATGGGCTAGGTTTCCATCCCCATGGGATTTTATAGTCCCTTCCCATCCAGTTGGGTGACAAAACCATCACTGTTGATGTCGAGGTGGTCAATGCTCCCCTCAATTACAAATTTTTACTTGGAAGAAGTTGGTTTTATTCTATGAATGTCGTTGCCTCATCGGTGTTTTGATGTGTACAATTTCCTCATCAGGGAAAAATTGTCACTATTGTTCAGTTAGATTTCTGCACAACTGATGCTCATGCTCCTGCTACCAACAACATTCCTTTCTTGGGAGATCACAAGATCATGTATGAAAGCATTGGTGTTGTCTTGATGAAAGATTCTATCCTTATGGGAACCTTCCCTACACCACTTCCATCGACTACACATCATATTTCCACCATTGATATGATTTCGACCATGGCTTATCAATCTTTGGAATCATCTGACCCTTGGATCATACCTAGTCCATTGGAATTCGATGCACTAGGTAACACCATGCCACTTAGTCCAGCCAAAACATCATACGTTTCTTTCCAATCCTCTTCTCCCTCCTCGGATGACCAACATCTATTGGCACCCGATAGTTACTCGATTCCATCACAGTTAAATTCCTTGTCATCTTCAATCGACTACATTTCCCCAATTTTTCTTTTTGATGAATCTATTAGGGAAATTTTGAGCATTGAAAAACTACCTCGAGATGATAACCATCATTGATCCTCTTTTCTTCCCCCTTGTGAAGAAATTCGGGAAGATATACACTCTATCTTCCCTCCTGATGTTGATTTTCCATTGTTTCCCATGACTTCAATTTTCGATGATTTGGATCTGGTAGTTTACATGGTGATCTCTTCGGTAGGGTTATTGGAGCCTGATCTCCTTACCCTTGACGAGACCCTCGATAGGTGTTCCTTCCGGAGCATTCTTCTTCCATCCAATGAATATCTCTTGGAATCCATGATCGAGTTTTGTCCCTTGGCATGGTGTCCTTCCAGAGCGTTATTCTCTTGGAAGCCATGATCAAGGAGATTCCACGAGCACAATTCTATTCTCTGTAGCAAGCTTGTTAAATAATTAAATAGAGGTCACAAGCATGGTTTCTCTTCTCTGTAGCAAGCTCGTTAAATAATTAAATAGAGGTCACAAGAATAGTTTTTATTTTTTGTAGCAAGCTCATTAAAAAATGAAACAAAAATTTGGGGATTGAACCTAGAGCCTTGAGCATAGTTCTTTTTCTGTGTCAAGCTCATTAAAAAATGAAACAATCACCTCTTTTTAGCCTTCATCTCATCCACCCTTATCCTTTTTCTCCATCTAGTAGATAAATTGGTGACAACCTCAAAGTTGGTGAATGAATTGAAGCTTGGAGGGCATGTCTCCAACCTTTGATGATCATTCTGGAGTTAAGCCACTAGCTTTCAAGATGGGGGAATACCGAGCTTAGTATTTTTTCTTTCTCGTGCTAAAAAAAAACATGAGAATGTAACTGAGTAGAATTTTATCACTTTTTCGGACTCGCATGGATATACGAAAAAGGAACCCCTTGGAGTCATCTTTGAGCTATTTTCAGACTCTCTAAACATGAAAAGATTGTCGAGTGATCTTTCTTCCTTTCCCACTCATTAAAAGGTTTGAAAGGGCATCTTTCGAGTGATAATTTATCTCTTTTTCCAACCTCACGAAACTAACATTACGAAAAAGGACAACACTGGAGTCGTCTTTAAGTTCTTTTCAGACTCTCTAAATATGAAAAACCACTAAGTTTACCTTCTCTGGACTCGTTAAACAATCACACATTGAAGGGCCCATATGGGACCAAACCCTTACTTCTTCTAGTTTTCTAAACAAAGGAAGAGAGACTTACAGAAGGTGAGTCATATCAAGCAAGTGTTACCCTCCTCAATCTTGTTAAATTAAAAAGAGGTACTCGTCTATCTGGATGGGGGAAAAATTGAAGGAAGCAAGCCAAGTAGTTTTTGATAGCACTACCAGTAACTCTTACGATCACCCTTGAACATGACACTTTGTCATTGCACGCATTTTAATCCAATGAACCTATGAACTGAGCCAATCCTTTGAGTATCTTTTACTCCTTTGGCTCACCTGAGAAAAGTCAAAACATCGACTGCATCCTCAAGTTTTGGTCCATGTCAAGTTTCTATTGTTGTGCCTCAGTGTTCAAGGGAAGTATCTTCCTCAGGAGTCAGCCATCACAAATATCCCGTTTCAATACCCGTGTCAGTCCATGTTCATTTGATCTACCAATTACATCTCAGTTTCAGTTTCATGTTGTTGATGGGGGATACATCAAGGCCCTCCTTCGACGAGTCTATTTTTGTCGACTTCAACACATTATCCAGGAACTAGACTTAGAAACCGGTTAGTACTTTGGGATCTGCATGCCTCAATGGCAGGCCTCCTCATGTTTGAAAATGGGCTTACATCATTGACCCTTGATCAGATGATTCCACAGATGTTCGATTTCATCTCATATATTCACATTTGTTGGAATTTACTAGAGTACCTTGGGAATCATTGACATCAATGGTGATATCCCTTGCACTTGTTAACGGTTTACCTCATTCACTGGTAATCAAGTGGTTTCTGCCATGTTGGACATCAGGAAATCTATTCACATGGTTAGATTCGTACTACATCAGGATCAATAATAAGACCTTGGGTTGAGTTTTCACTCTTATTTACTTTGCCCAGGATGCGAAGGAGTTTTCTTTTGAACTATGACACATATACTATTATATAGATCCACTTTGTATTGGTCATGTGTCCTGTCATCTCATAGATCGACTGTGTATTCTTCGTGGATACGATCTGTTCAGGTCATAGGAGTATAGATCCACATTGTATATTCATTGGTTATACCTTTTGTCAATTTAATTATGGATCCGCAGTGTATTTTATGGCGGCCATACCTAAAAGGTCTTTATCACTCAATCATAGTTATGCCTGCCTTGGGTTTGAAACATGTCATAATATTTGTTTCATGGTTGTGTGCAGCTTTTTTCGGCCTCTCTGCGTTCTTACCCTTGCTCGAAAAAGTCTACAAAGTACTTTAGTCATCATCGTCTTCTAACTTCGTACTTTGGGGGGCAATCTGTTACACATCAAAATTACTCATTTCAATAGTGTCGCAAGTGTCGTCACTACAAGTGTTGTAAGTATCGCATCTTGTCTGTAAGTGTCACATATTGACAACAAGTGTTGCAAGTGTCACAAACATCATACTTCCATATTTCCTATGTCGTGCCTCTAACGACATCATAAGGACACTTAAGACACCTCAAAGACTATTTTTGAAGAAGAGAAATCAGTTGACAAAGAGTACAAGCCTTTTGCCACTGGAAAAACCACTCAAACATGAATTTTGGAGAGGAGTTCTCCCCTACCCATTGTCATGGAGTGCTATAACTCCCTAGGCCTCTTTGGGGGAGTGTTTGAGCACCCTGTGCACCCTTTTGGGGGAGCTCTACCCTTTCTGAGCGAAGTTTTGGTTTGTTGGAGGAAATCAGGGGACAATCCCCTCAATATCTGAAGGTAGTTGGCTTCGAATATTGGGTCAAGGCATGATCTTAGGGAAGATCCTCAACTAAAGGAGAGGAATCCTTAACTTATCCCAAATATATCTCAAGTGGTTGGGCCTCTCCAAGGTTATATAAGGAGGCCTTCTCATGGTGAAAGGCACATGAAAAATATTGGAGGTATGAAACCTATGATCTCATAGGCAACATACATAAAGTAGAGACTAGAGATTGGTACCAAACTTATGATCCTGTAAGTGGTATGAAAAAAGGAGATTGGATATGTGACACTTATGATCTTGTAAGTGAGATGTCATTAGAGGAATCAGTGTATATTACTTGAGAAAAGGGGTTGTACAAGGAGAGCTGGAAGAAGTTGTTGCACCCTCATCAAAGGATTGTAAGTACTTTTACTTGTTCTTATCAATATATCAATGCTTGGACTGTTTCTTTCCAACTTATGCTTGTTCCACATGAGTTTGTATTTAGTATATAGATCTATGATTGAGATAATCTCATTAGAATAGGAAGTCCATTGTATCTTGGTTTGTTCTACAGGACCTATCAAGGAGCTTAGGATTGAAGCTCACCCTGGACTTTGCAAGGACAAACGTCGTTAATAAGGTACATATATTTATTCTTCTCCTTCATATATTATATTTATTAGATCTAAAAGGATGTCAGTGTCCATGTTAAACACTTTTTTGTCTTTGCCTTAGGAGTCTAGAGACCAAGAGGGAATCTTCTTGTCCGCAGGGGGATTCACCTATAATAGAAATTGGCGACTCCACTGGGGAGGAGCTCTGATTTTTTGTTTCCATTCCCTGATCTTGTTTTGGTCCTTTGCCCACTCGTTTGAACTTCTCCATATTGTAATAAAAAATTCTAAAATCCATTTATGTATTTATATAGTCGTATTAATCACAAAATTACAAAAGGGTGATGACAACAGTTAGCCTATTGTAAAAGGGTCTGTTTGAAGAACATGCCTATCATCTCTGGTACTCTTTACCTCCACTACTGGTTGTTCAAAATTCAGTGAGACATGCTTATCTTAGTTGAATACTTAATTTAGCTTATTGATCTCTGCCTTTGAGGAAGAATCTAACCAGACCGGTTGATTCTCTCCAACACTTTCGGCTGCTTCAGCCGTAGATTCGTCCTTCTTATGCCACTTACTCCTTTTCTTCTTAGAGGCTAGCCTGTTGATGACTAAATATTTTATAGTGGGATTCATCTTGACTTCCAATTGTGAGTCTATAGTTGGCTCTGTATGAAACTTAGTTTCTAGAATGTGCACAAGGACCCTTTCCTCTTTATTCGTAGGAAAGTCTAGCATGTTGCTCGAATAACCAGTCTCACTCGATTTAGCATTGTCCATGTATCTCAGGTTGTGGATACCGAAAGGTCTTTTTACAGAGAGGAGAAAGTAGAGAAGTTGGGGATTACCTCGGTTATGGACACACATATATCTTCATACTTGGGGAGTGGTAATTATAGAATTCCATTTATGAAGCGGAGACGGATTACGTACAAGAACGTTGGGTTGCCATGCTTGGCCAATCCATTTCAAATGATTATATTTTGAGTTCATTACATGGAAGCATTTAGTTGACGTCACATGGATGAGAAGTACTGAACGAGTGAAGAAGGGTGATTTGACTAAGCCATTTCCCACTCCACAAGTGGTGGATTTGACATGTTGAGACATGTGATACTACATCTTGGCGAAAGTGGTTTCGGTGAACCAACTTCTTGCACAAGTGTATCTCGGAAGGCATTGTACGTTTGTGTTTTTGAGACTTGGGTCTTATATAGAATTTTCACTATGATAACACTAGGAAACCAGGAGTGATAATTCTTATGTGTATGTTGAATCAAAATGGTGCATATTCTCATGAATTGTTGAATTGTTAGTCAGATTAGTTTCGATGGCTGCATGTTTTGCAGAATTAACAAAAACTCGATCAAGTTAGACTAGTGCAGAGACCATAGGAATGGAAGAGGCACAGGGGAATTACATTCATCTAGAGGAGAGCAGAGGGGTGTATGTCCATTTGGGCATGGAAGGAACGAACTCCAACGGACATGGAGAAGAAATGAATGAAGAGATGAATATGGCTGAGACCATTAAGAATTTGCAAAAGGATGTCCATATCCATAAAGCTGATAATGAAAGGCTTATTAAAGCCAAGGAGCAGTAGGATGACTTCAACATGAAGCTGTTGGAGGGTTTGAACATAATCGAAAAGAAATTGGTTAAGGAGAGTGTCTCAAGTCAATTTGGGAGTCACAAACCTTTAGAGGAGAAAAGAAAAGTAAAAAGTGCTAGTAGGCATCACCATCATTCCCAAAGGCATTCCTATAAGAGAGAAATAAACAACTCAAGTCTATCCCCTATCAGAAAGTATAAGAGATCTGGTGTGGAAGAGCTGCGAGGAGAAATGAACAAAATCAAACCTCCTACATTTGATGGTGAGCACAAGAAAGATGAAGATGCATAAACATGGTTGCTAGGCATGAGGAAGTATTTTCAATTGCATAATTATTCTTCTCATGCAGAAGGTAGAATCACTATATATCAGCTCAAAGGAAATGCCTCCATGTGGTGAGATCAACTTGTGCAGGTGAAACACATTGTAGAGAAAAGTGTTACTTGGAGGGAATTCAAGAAGTATTTTGAGAAGTAGTACTTGACTAAAAGATACTATGACAAGAAAATGAAAGAGTTCTTTTAACTCAAGCTTGGAAGTATGAACATAAATGAATATGAGAGAAGGTTTCTAGAACTACTGAAGTATGTCTCTTTCATCAAGGATGAGACAGTCAAAATTCAAAGGTATTTAAGTGGATTTCCATCGTTCATCAGTGAAAAAATATAGTATGATGATCCCAAGACATTAGAAGAGACCATAAGGAGAGCTAAATGCCTATATGATCAACAAAAAGAAAGGTCAGCTTTCCAAAGGGCTTGGGAAGACAATAAAAAATTCAAGGTGGATCAAAGGAAGAAAGGAGATAAGCCACCATTCTTCAGAAATAATCCACAAGGACAAAAAATGCCTAAAGAACCCAGAATGATTGACTAAAGAAGTTAACAAGGCTTTCCTCTGAGTAGGGCAGCTTTGGAGGACTTCCAAAGAAGACATTGCACAAGGTGTTTGTGATAAATTCTCCACCATAGAGTAATTCTGGGTGGCCCTTGCGTTTGGGTTGTGAGAAGCTTTTTTAAATGCACCCTTTGGAATGCATGTCATTGTTTCTCCCAACGTCTTCTCGATATGGAGAGGAAGATATGGGAGCTCATCTTCTTTACCCTTTTCATAAGCGATTGGTTTACTATAGTCGTGTGCTCTAGTCATTATTAAAGCATCACCCCTAACCATATATATGTTCGCGGATGAGGGATTGTTTGGAGGAGGGAAGGTTTCTTGGCTGCCCCCTTCAGCACTTGTAGAGGCTTGAGTTAAATTTTGCCCATGTTGAAAGGGATTAGTAAACATTGCTTGCTGTTGCTGTGTGACAAACTTTTGGGCCTCTGCAAGTCGAGGAAAAAGATGGGTCGGGTGGTCTTCCACACACAAGTTGCACGAATACCTCACCTTCCATTTTTCCGTGGTGTCCCTGCCAGCATTATCAGTGGGTTTTTTATCCCCCTTACCCTTCTTTCGTTGTTTTTTCTTCCCTTCAGGCTATTGGGTGGCCTTGGGGATAGTCGACTGCACGGAGTGTACTTCCGATGTTTGGGTAGGAGGAGCATCCAAAGCAGTGGTCTGGATAGCCCCTGAGTGTTGTATAGATAATTTTTGCAATTGTTTTGTCAATTGCTCAGCGGGCTTGGTTTTTGCTGAACCAACAAGACCATCGGCATGTGGTCCAGTTCTCTGTATAGTTTTATCCAGTATCGATTGTGGTGCATCCGATAGGATGTTGTATAATAAACCAGACTGAGAATAGATGAGCACAAACTATTGAGCCCTCATGATGGAATCTTCTTCGGAGAAAACTCCGGAAGTTAGGACGTCTTTGGATAATTGTGGGACCAGAGACTTAAGGAACCACTCAAGCAGGAATGCTCGTGGGACTGGTACTTTTATTAGACTCTTCCGACGTCTCCACTCTCGGATATGATCATAGATATGGTCCGTTGTTGTCTGTTCAAAATTGACAAGCAACTCTATGCCAGTGTTGTATCTCACAGGTAACTGGAAATGGTTAAGGAAGGCCATCGCTAGTTCGCCAAAATAAGAGTATCTTGAGCGATCGAGCTCGATGTACCATTTCGTGGCACTCCCGATAAGAGTGCGTTGAAACAATCACAATTGTATGGAGTCATCTTTCAATGAGTTAGATGAACACCAAATATGGAAGGTAGTCACATGATCACCTGGATCTTCATTAGGCTTGGCCTCGAACTTTGGAATGTCCGAAGGAAACTTCGTTGGCATAGGAGGCCAACGTGGATCGTGACAAATAGGATCATTTAACAACCTTGTCAAATATGACAAGTGTAATGTCGCCAGGAATGGTAGTTTGGGTTGCTGCTGATAACCTGGGAAAAAGGGTCCTGGAGTTTGACTGGCATCAGGTTGCCAGGAAAAGTTTGGCTGCTGGCCTGGATTCTAGTAGAAACCATTGCCCTGACCAGCATAAGGGTTTTTCATCTGTGGAGACATCATCGACTGATTTCCCATAAAGGACATAGGATGATGGGCATGCATCGTGTTTGAAGGACTTTGGGAAGGATTACCCCATGTCGGTCCTAATGGGAGAGGCATAGTAGTCTGTCCAGGGTTCCATTGACTGTGGAAATAATTACCCCAGAACGACATTCCAAAGGACGGAACGGATCCTTGTCCTGAGTTCGAAGGTCCTGCTATATGTGCCCCCGACGGAGGAATAGTACCCTACGCCGGAGTAGACTATCCAAAAATGGGAGTGCCCCCAGACGGGAAAGCGGTGGATGTGAAAGTGTTGTTACCAAATGTCCCATTCCAAACAAACGGTGACAAACCTACCAACATACTGTGCGTAGGTGTTCCTTGACTCCCGGCTCAAAATAAACTAGTGTGTGCAGGCTGCCCGACGGACTGTTGATGCTGACCACCAAGCGAAGGGGACGAAGGAGGGATATGTCCTCCAGCGTAAGAAAAAGCGTTAAAAGGGATAGGAGTGCCCCCAAGTTGACCTTGCAAAGGAGCGTTAGAGCTCCCTACCCCCAGACCCAAAGTCTGTAAAGTGGAGTGAGTAAGTGCAGGAATTGTACCCGAACTAGGCATACCATATGAAAACGGAGGGCCTGTCGCACTAGGTGTGAAGGGAGTTGTGGCCACCGCGATAGACGGGATCGATCCACTGTGCGACGTAGTTGTGGTCGAGACCATGGTGAATCGTACCGACGATGGAAAGTTAGGAGATGCTTCTCCTGTGGTAGCAACTGTGGTGGGAATGGAAGAATTCCCAGACGAAGTAATAGCGTTTGTTTCCATAGTTGTGTGAGGCATTGACAGGCTTTCATAAAATTCGATTGGTACAATAACCGGTGGCCAAGTATCAGTGGTTGGGGTTTCAACCAAGCCAAGGTTGGTGGATGATTCCTCCGGGAGTTGTTTGGGCACAATGGTTTGTAACCCGGTCGCTTCGAAAGACCATTGTTGGTCTAGCTTCCGCCTCAATGGTGGCGGGGGTGGCTCCAGTATAACCGGCGGCAGGCCCAGAAGCCTTCGTGACCGGCGGAGCTCAGGATCCTCCACTGTGTGAGAATATCCACAACACGCTAAGGTATTATACACATTCAAACAGTAACACGCACTAAAAAAATAAGTCCCTAAGAGATAAGACAAGAAAACACTAAACTAGTTGGAAGAACAGTTACAACAACCAACACTAGAGAAACTTACCGGTGCAAGTGAAACTCAAACACGGAAGCACCCTCTAGGTATACTCTACAAAGTGTGTCCCGATGTCTCTCCCAGGTACCGCGGTATACCCCCATAGTCACCTTTGTATGTCCCTAAAAAGATTGGCAACTACGTTGCCAGCACGCGAACAGTCACCAAGTGGGAACAGTCGAAAGTTGGGTAGACCACAATGAGTAGGGTATCAACCCCGAAACCTGTCAAGGGTATCAAGAGAAAATGGTCTGGAAGACAACTAAGGACCTCAAATGGATTCGAGACCCACGAAGCCCCGTGGAAAATGCAAACGATGGAATCCCAAAACAAGCCCTCGATATGTGTTCTCCACTACGCTTGGTCCGGCTTTGGAGGGGTTATCTCTGCTACCTTTCTGTACGCGACCTTGTGTTTATCCCCTGTGTTAGAGGGGGGCCCCGGATAACTTCCATGAAACTAGACTTCTACACTCCCTACCACAGACTCTAATGTTTGGTTTTGAATGGCCTTGGAGAGTTTCCTCTCCAACCTAATCCAAGACCCTAGACCTGAACTAGTTTGTGAACCCTACAAACAAAAAGTCTAATAGTTTTTAAATTATCGTTTCTTTTAAGGATTTTTTTACGTCAAAGGGTATGGAAGTGAAATTGATGGTGTGTAAAGATGAAAGAAAAAATGAATGAAAAAAGAAACTGGAAACAAAAGACTTTTACTAAATGCAAAATTTTCGGCAACTTTTCACAAAGAAAGATTTCTTTTTCTTTTCAATTTTTCTAAGATTTTATGCAGCAAACATCAAGGAATTTCACTCGACTACGAGATACTTATGCTCTAAATGCACTGCAAAAACTTATGAACCAAAAGACTTCTCCCTAGCTAATGATGCAGAAACACACTTTTCAAACAAAGAAGAAAATGAAAAGAGATTTTTTTTTATTTAAGTGCTAATAACGCAACAAAGGGAAAATACCGACAAGCACAAAACCAAGAAGGACAAATTATGGCTTAAAGCGAAGATCGAAAATAATCAGAGTAAAGCCACACACTGGCAATAAAGAAAACAAAGACTCTTAAGCTTGCCTAAAAACCATAAAGAAAAGTATTTTTTTTTATATTTTTTGTTCAACTATCAACTGAAAAAGCAGGATAAGGGTAAGATGACCTAACCTACTGACTGTTCAACCCTAGACTCAAACACTTGAGAGGAATGCTTCTCATCAAAGGAGGGGATTATTGCCCCACCCTAAACAAAAATTATCATGTCAAGCATACTACTGTCACTAAAACAACGTGCGTGCGAACGCGTGCTGAGCTGAAACAGGGAGAGTGTACACGCGGTCTGACCTTGTACAGGCCGCGTGTATGTATAATTTCTAAGACAAAAATAACAAAAGGCAGTCCATACCAGGCAGAGGCCTATGGTATTGACAACCAGGGTCCCTTGAAGGCTTGGATTCTTTTTCTAACAGAAAAGAAAAAATAATGCAAGGAATAATAAAGCAAAAAAGACAATCTGATACAGGACTATAAAAATAGCAAGACCCAGATAGGACTCCAAAAACCCCCCTGAGAATGTATAATTCTGACAGGGAAGAGGTGGTCTGCCTCTGAACTTCTTTGGACTCCAGCACGCTACTGTTATACCTACATCTAGCATTCACACATGGGCTGTAAGAGGATAGGGCGCAAACACACACGTGCAGGCCTTCTGGAGGTCGCATGTACCTCTGTGTGTCTCGACAATTACCATCAAGCAACAGTCAGAGAAAACTGGTATAAAGAACCAGTCTCCCTGCTAGCTCAGACCTAACAGAAAATAGACAGACAAAGAAACAAAAAAATCTAATCTTTTAAACTACCCAAAAAACTCAACTAAATCCAGAAACCCTAAAGAGTATCTTCCCCAGTACGGTCGCCAAATCTGTTGTTGGGAAAAATAACCTACGGACTATCAAACTAGGGTCGGGCTTGGATGCATATGTTGACCGAAAATAAATTACTTTTAACCTACAACCCGAGATTAAAACCCCTCTTTCACAGTAACTACATGAAGAGAATCACTAACCTTTTTACCGGTGTTTGATGTAGATCCTCCGTTGCACTTTGACCACTTGCTCGAGCTGCCCCTTCCACAGATAACTTGCAATCAAGACAGATACCAACTGCACATGCATGCTACTTCTCTACTCAAGGGTTAGAAATCAAACACAAATTCATCAAATCATAGATAACTCATGCATTGGGACGGGAAAAGTATTCTTTTTATTAATGAAAATGAATCAACTTACAATCAAAGTCGAGACCGGCCACCGCTCCTTGAACCTGATCCTGGGCTCCTCTTCTTTGTCCTCCAGCTACTTTGCGTTAATTATCCTTTGGCTTGAGGAAAGGCTAAAGGGTTGGGACAATGGATTACAAAAATGGGCAGAGTTTCTTCGCTATAATTTTTCCTCTTCCAAATGGTACCCCTACCCCTTATTTTATAGTCTAGAAGGAGCTAGGGTTTTGGATGAACCCTCAGCCATGCATGGCTGGGAGTTTCAGTTAACTGACCCATAGATTTTTGTTTCATCGGCAACTTTCCTCTTTTCGTTCTTTGTTAGGTACACGCGGGCTGTAGTGAGACAGCCAGCGTGCACACGCGTGCAGTAATGGGTTAGGGCGCATGGGCCTTGACTCAAGAGGATTTCCAAAGAGTTTGTTTAGGATATGTTTTGGCAATGAAGGGATATGAGTTGGCCTGATGCTAGGTAAGCATGTGTGGTGCAATTTAGGGTTATAACATAATCCCCCTAATGTGTGAGGTCAGAAGAGCATCTGATGGCCGAAATACATTACCAATCTTTTACGAATCTTTACTGATGTGTTGAATGAGTGAGCCCAAGGATCAGGAACTAGGAGGTGTCGTCTGCAAAATAACAAATGTCTCACCGAGGCGGGCATACCCATGCTTGGGATAGAATAGAACCATGGCTACCAATCAAATACACTGTATATCCATGTCAAATAACTATAAAGAGTATCCGCAAATAATACACAGTGGAGCTACATCTCGAAATCAGAAAGATGTACATATAGAGTACCCATCTTTCAGAAGCTGATTTGGCCTGATAGCTGTACTTCAGAGCTCGAGAAACAACTTCAAAAATCTTCTAAAACTCGGGTAGGAGTGTAATATGAGTGTACGACTACACTATCCAGAGGTCTTCGACGACTTGTCGGTTGTGGACTTGATAATATTGATGATCGGACTGAAGGCTTCAGTGATTTCGAACAAAGACTTGATTGGACTTTCAGGATGGCCGGGTATGTGGACAAGAGACATATTGCAGAGGGGCCGACTCAGTCTTAGTGACAAACTTCCCTTGGACAACAACACGACAAGTGATAAAACTCAGGCAACATATATGTTAATCATAAGTCTACGAAGCAGGAGGCAACGCAAACTCTCCATATGTTTGGAAGAGTAACCAAATGGTGGAGGACACAACTCTATATAGCAAGAAAATCTTCCTAAGGTCGTACTACATCCCATAGTCTGATAATCAAACGGATAGATGTGCTTTATCCAATGGTGACTCATTATGATGCCAATAAAGAAAATACCTTTCCCATCCTCTTTTTGGGGTATATTTGATTTTTTTGTTCTTTTTGATAATTTTTGAAAAAGAATAAAAGAATATTACGTTACAATGGAGGAACGAGTACTGCAAACATACAAGCTCAAGGCACAAGGACAAGACTAATGTTTTGGTAAAATGATACTCGGGAAAAATCCTCTGGCGGCCAAAGGTGTTAAGACGCAGAAGCAAACTATCACAAGGTTGGTAGATAAGGTATGCAAATGTGGTTGATAGAACACACAATGGTAATGTCCTTCGATGTAAGTTTAACGAGCCTAGAGAAGGTAAGCTCGGTGGTTTTTCATATTTAGAGAGTCTGAAAAAGCATAAAAGGAGACTCCACTGGGGTACCTTTTTCGACAATAGTCTAGTTGGTTCGAAAAAGGGATAAACTAGCACCGATTAGACGTCAATTCAAAACCATTTTAACGAGTGTGATAAGGACAAGATCACTCAACTATTTTTTCACTTTTAAGGAGTCTGAAAAAAGCTTAACTATGGACTCCGTCAGGAATATTCTTCTGGACCAATTTAACGAGTGTGAAAGAATAAGGTCACTCGACGATCTTTTCAATTTTAGGGAGTNNNAAAAGAGCTTAACTATGGACTCCGTGGGGGTTTCTTTTTCGTAAATTTAGTCCCTCAGGCCCGAAAAAGGAATAAAATTATACCTGAGAGTACTCTTCTAAAGAATGGGAATTCGATAGAGTATACCTTTGTTTGTACAGTTGACCGTCCGGACCGAAAAAGGGGTAAACTACCGTCGTACAGACGTGACTTCAAATTTCAGTTTAACGAGTGTGAAAGGTCACAAGATCGCTCGACAATCTTTTCATTTTTAGAGGGTCCGAGAAGGGCTTAAAAGGAGACCCATTTAAGGAGCGTTCTTCTGGACCAATTTAACAAGTGTGAAAAAACAAGGTCACTCGGCAATCTTTTCATCTTTAAGGAGTCTGAAAAGGGCTTAAAGAAGACTCCACAATGGTTACTTTTCTCAGTTAATCCGGACGATATTGAAAAGCATAAATGCAGTCTCACCGGATGTTTCTTTCAGATCTCAACGCGATCTTGAAAAACAACAAAGTTAGCTCATGATAGACTCTTTGTGGGTCAATGCATGGCATCTTCTCGGGGGAGTTGTATGCTCCAATGAAAACATTGTCTATGATGCCAGGGGTTCTGGAGATATTGATAGGTATCATTTCAGCAATGGTTTCCATATTACCCTCAGCATAGATCTTGTGTGTAGCTAAGGGATTAGTATGACAAGACCTATCTCCAGTCATAGTCACGGTGAATTCTCCTGCTTCGATTCAGCTTAACTTTGGGAGGAAATATGATCTGTGATGAAGATCGTCCCAAGGTTTGTATGGACTAGTCATTGCTTCGATTACTGCTTCGTCAGAAGGCAAGAATAAGTCTAACGACTCGATGTTAGCGAGAGAACCCTGAGCCCAAATAGGCTCTAGAAGTGGATCTAACTCTTGTGCAGGAGTCAGATCAGGGTTAGTTGAAGCTTGTTGGACTAAAGAGTACGCTACCTCAGTGGCCGATAAGGGCATGGACATGCCGGGGTGCCCTGTCTCATCCATCGTGGCTGATGGGGAAGGAAGAATCCAAGGATCCTCAAAGTAAGTCGTGCAGAACGACGAAACTTGAAAAATCTCAACCTTATGCTGATTAGATATAAATTTGACATCTTCATGAGGAGGTGGATAATTGAAGGTACCCATCAAGGACGGGCACAAACCAACTCCTACGTTAACGACACCTGGTTGAGGATTATCAATCATAGGGACCGTGGATGCCTCCAAAGCTGGGTCAGGTCTGGAGAAATACAATTGATCGATGGTCACTATATGACCCTCGTGTGGAAACAACAAGACTCGAAAAACTGTAGCAACCACAGCTTGCATAGCATAAGTCCAACTCCGTCCTAACAAGAGGTTATAGTCGAGGGGAGCATCGACTACCTCTACTTCGACACACACGGTTTTCCCTCCTAACTACACAGGGAAAGAGGGAATGATGCCATGTGGTCGGAATGAATGACTGTCGAAAGCAGTGAGGAGAGTAGGTGAAGGAGACAAAGTCGGCTGGCCAATGGCCTTCCAACATGCTAACGACATAATGCATGTCGAGGCAACCTCGTCGACCACCGTGCGGAACATATTCCATGCAAAAGTTTTCATGGGATGAGCCACTACTATCTGAAATGATACTTGGTAAGGAAGATGAGGTTTTAAGTTGGTTGTATCTAACATGATGGTACCCGGGTTACAAGTCTCAGTAGAGACCAAAGTGGTTAACACGACTTTCCTCTGAGCAAGACAACTTTGGAGGACCTCCAAAGCAGACATCGCACAAGGGGTTTGTGATAAATCCTCCACCACAGAGTAATTCTTGGCGGCCCTTGCATTTGGGTTGTGAGAAGCCTTTTTCAATGCACCCTTTGGAATGCATGTCATTGTTTCTCCCAATGTCTTCTTGATCTGTAGAGGAAGAGATGGGAGTTCGGCTTCTTTGCCCTTCTCGGAAGTGCTTGGTTTACCATAGTCGTATGCTCTAGTTGTTATGAAAGCATCACCCTTAACCATATATACGTTCGCGGATGAGGGATTGTTTGGAGGAGGGCAGGTTTCTTGACTACCCCCTTCTCCACTTGTAGAGGCTTGAGTTAAATTTTGCCCATGCTGAAAGGGATTAGTCAACACGGCTTGTTGTTGCTGTGTGACAAACTTTTGGGCCTCTACAAGTCAAGGACAAATATGGGTTGGGTGGTCTTCCGCACATAAGTTGCATGGATACCTCTCCTTCCATTTTTCCGTGGTGCCCTTGCCAGCATTATCAGTGGGTTTTTTACCCCCCTTACCCTTCTTTCATTGTTTTTTATTCCCTTCTGGCTGCTGGGTGGCCTTTGGGTTAGTCAACTACACGGAGTGTACTTTTGACGTTTGGGTAGGAGGAGCAGCTGAAGCAGTAGTCTGGCTGGCCGCTGAGTGTTGGATAGATAACTGTTGCAAATGCTTTGTCAATTTCTCAACGGGCTTGGTTTGTGCTGAACCAACAATACCATCGGCATGTGGTCCAACTCTCTGTCTAGTTTTATCCAGTATCGATCGTGGTGCATCCGGCAGGATGTTGTATAGTAAACCAGACTGAGAATAGATGAGCTCAAACTGTTGAGCCCTCATGATGGCATCTTCTTCGGAGAAAACTCCGAAAGTCACGACGTCTTTGGATAATTGTGGGACCAAAGACTTAAGGAACCACTCCAGCAGGAATGCTGGTGGGACTGGTACTTTTATTAGACTCTTCCAGTGTCTCCACTCTTGGATATGATCAGAGATATGGTACGTTGTTGTCTATTCGAAATTGGCAAGCAACTCTGTGCCAGCGTCGTATCTCACGGGTAACTGGAAATGGTTAAGGAAGGCCATCGCCAGTTCTCCAAAAGAAGAGTATCTTGAGCGATCGAGCTCGATGTACCATTTCGCGGCACTCCCGATAAGAGTGTGTTGAAACAATCGCAAATGTACGGAGTCATCATTCAATGAGTTAGATGATTACCAAAGATGGAAGGTAGTCACATGATCACCTGGATATTCATTAGGCTTGGCCTCAAAATTTGGAATGTCCGAAGGCAACTTCGTTGGCATAGGAGGCCAACGTAGATCATGAAAAATAGGATCATTTAACAACCTTGTCAAATCTGGCAAGTGTAACGTCGCCAGGAATGGTAGTTTGGATTTCTACTGATAAACGGGGAAAAAAGGTCCTGGAGTTTGACTGCCACCAGGTTTCCGGGAAAATTTTGGTTGTTGGCCTGGATTCTGGTAGAAACCATGGCCCTGACCAACATAAGGATTTTTCATCTGCGGATACATCATCGGTTGATTTCCCATAAATGACATAGGATGTTGGGCATGCAACGTGTTTGAAGGACTTTGGGAAGGATTACCCCATGCCGGTCCTGATGGGAGAGGCATAGTAGTCTATCCAGGGTTCCATTGACTGTGGAAAGAATTACCCCAGAACGACATTCCAGAGGAGGGAACAGATCCTTGTCCTGAGTTCCAAGGTCCTGCTATATGTGCCCCCAGCGCAAGAATAGTACCCTATGCCGGAGTAGACTATCCAAAAATGGGAGTGCCCCCAGACGGGAAAGCAGTGGATGCGAAAGTGTTGCTACCAAACATCCCGTTCCAAACAAATGGTGACAAACCTACCGTCATACTGTGCGCAGGTGTTCCTTGACTCCCGGCTCCAAATAAACTAGTGTGTGCAGGCTGCCCGGCGGACTGCTGATGCTGACCACCAAGCGAAGGGGACGAAGGAGGGATATGACCTCTAGTGTAAGGAAAAGCGTTAAAAGGGACAGGAGTTCCCCCAAGTTGACCTTGCAGAGGAGCATTAGAGCTCCCTGCCCCCAGACCCAAAGTCTGTAAAATGGAGTGAGTGAGTGCAGGACTTGTACCCGAACTAGGCATACTGTATGAAAACGGAGGGCCTGTCGCACTAGGTGTGAAGGGAGTTGTGGCCGCTGCGATAGACGGGATCAGGCCACTGTGAGACATAGTTGCGACCGAGACCATGGTGACTCAGACCGACAACGGCAAGTTAGGATATGCTTCTCCTGTGGCAGCAACTGTGGTGGGAATGGAAGAATTCCCAGAGGAATTAACAGCGTTTGTTTCCATAGCTGTGTGAGGCACTGACAGGCTTTCATAAAATTATATTGGTACAATAACCGGTGGCCAAGTATCAGTGATTGGGGTTTCAATTGAGCCAAGGTTGGTGGCTGATTCCTCCGGGAGTGGTTAGGGCACAATGGTTTGTAACCCGGTCGCTTCAAAAGACCCTTGTTGGTCTAGCTTCTGCTTCAATGGTGGCGGGGGTGGCTCTAGTATAACCGGCGGCAGGCCCAGAAGCCTTCATGACCAGCAGAGCTCAGGATCCTCCACTGTGTGAGAAGATCCATGACACGCTAAGGTATTCTACACATTCAAACAGTAACACGCAATAAAAAATAATTCCCTAAGAGATAAGACAAGCAAACACTAAACTAGTTGGAAGAACATTTACAACAACCAACACTAGAGTAACTTACCGGTGCAAGTGCAACTCGATCACAGAAGCACTCTCCGGGTATACTCTGCAAAGCGTGGCCCGATGTATGTCCTAGGTACCATGGTATACCCCCGTAGTCACCTGTGTATGTCCCTAAAAGGATTGGCAACTAGGTTGCCAGCACGCGAACAGTCACCAGGCGGGTACAGTCGAAAGTCGGGTAGACCACAATGAGCAGGGTATCAAGCCCAAAACCTTTCAAGGGTATCGAGAGAAAATGGTCCGGAAGACAACTAAGGACCTCGAATGGATTCGAGACCCACGAAGCCCCGTGGCAAATGCAAATGACGGAATCCCAAAACAAGCTCTCGATATGTGTTCTCCACTATGCTTGGTTCAACTTTGGAAGGGTTATCTCCGCTACCTTTCCGCACGCGACCTCGTGTTTATCCCCTATGTTAGAGGGGGGTCCCGGATAACTTCCAAAAAACTGGACTTATACACTCCCTACCACAGACTCTAATGTTTGGTTTTGAATGGCCTTGGAGAGTTTCCTCTCCAACCTAATCCAAGGCCCTAGACCTGAACTAGTTTGTGAACCCTACAAACAAAAAGTCTAATAGTTTTTAAATTATCGTTGCTTTTAAGGCTTTTCTTACGTCAAAGGGTATGGAAGTGAAACTAATGGTGTGTAAAGACGAAAGCAAAAACGAATGAAAAAATAAACTAGAAACAAAAGACTTTTACTAAATGCAAAAATTTTGGCAACTTTTCACAAAGAAAGATTTCTTTTCTTTTCAATTTTTCTAAGATTTTATGCAGCAAACATCAAGGAATTTCGCTCGACTACGAGCTACTTAGGCTCTAAATGCACTGCAAAAACTTATGAAAAAAAAGACTTCTCCCTAGCTAATGATGCAGAGACACACTTTTCAAACAAAGAAGAAAATGAAAAGAGATATTTTTTTGATTTAAGTGTTAATAAAGCAACAAAGGGAAAATACCGACAAGCACAAAACCAAGAAGGACAAATTATGGCTTAAAGTGCAGATCGCAAAGAATCAGAGTAAAGGCACACACTGGAAATAAAGAAAACAAAGACTCTTAAGCTTGCCTAAAAACCATAAAGAAAAGTATTTTTTTTTTTATATTTTATGTTCAACTATCAACTGAAAAAGCAGGCTAAGGGTAAGATGACCTAACCTACTGACTGTTCAACCCTAGATTCAAACACCTAAGAGGAATACTTCTCATCAAAGGAGGGGATGACTGCCCCACCCTAAACAAAAAGTAGCCTGTCAAGCATGCTACTGTCACTAAAACAGCGCGCGTGCGAACACGTGCTGAGTTGAAATGGGCAGCGTGTACACGCGGTCTGACCTTGTATAGTCTGCGTGTATGTATAACTTCTAAGACAAAAATAAAAACAGGCAGTCCAGACCAGGAAGAGGCCTCTGGTATTGACAACGAGGGTCCCTTGAAGGCTTGTATGCTTTTTCTAACAGAAAATAAAAAATAATGCAAGGAATAATAAAGCGAAAAAGACAATCTGATACAGGACTGTAAAACCAGCAAGACCCAGACAGGACTCAAAAAACCCCCCTGAGAATGTATAATTCTAACAGGGAAGAGGTGGACTACCTCTGAACTTCTCTAGACTCCTACACGCTACTATTATCCCTACAGCTAGCGTTCACACGCGGGTTGTAAGAGGATAGGGCGCGGGCACACGCGTGCAGGCCTTCTGCAGGCCGCGTGTACCTCTGTGTGTCCCGACAATTACTGTCAAGCAACAGTCAAGGATAACTGGTATAAATAACCAGGCTCCCTGCTAGCTCAGACCTAACAGAAAACAAACAGACAAAGAAACAAAAAATTCTAATCTTTTAAACTACCCAAAAAACTCAACTAAATCCGGAAACCCTAAAGAGTATCTTCCCCAGTACGGTCGTCAACTCTGTTGTTGGGAAAAATACCCTACGGACTAGCAAACTAGGGTCGGGCTTGCATGCAGATGTTGATAAAAAATAAATTACTTTTAACCTACAACCCGAGATTAAAACCCCTCTTTCACAGTAACTACATGAAGAGAATCACTAACCTTTTTACCGACATTTTATGTAGATCCTCCGTTGTTCTTTGACCACTTGCTCGCACTGCTCCTTCCACAGATAACCTGCAATCAAGACGAATACCAACTAAGAATGCATGCTACTTCTCTACTCAAGGGTTAGAAATAAAACACAAATTCATCAAATCATAGATAACTCATGCATTGGGACGGGAAAAGTATTCTTTTTATTAATGAAAATGAATCAACTTACAATCGAAGTCGAGACCGGCCACCGCTCCTTGAACCTGATCCTGGGCTCCTCTTCTTTGTCCTTGAACTGCTTTGCGTTAATTCTCCTTTGGCTTGAGGAAAGGCTAAAGGCTTGGGACAATGGATTACAAAAATGGGCAGAGTTTCTTCGCTATAATTTTTCCTCTTCCAAATGGTACCCCTACCCCTTCTTTTATAGGCTAGAAGGAGCTAGGGTTTTGGACGAACCCTCGGCCATGCATGGCTGGGAGTTTCAGTTAACTGACCCATAACTGTTTGTTCTGTCGGCAACTTTCCTCTTTTCATGCTTTGTTAGGTACACGTGGGCTGTTGTGAGACAACAAGCGTGCACACGCGTGCAGTAATGGGTTAGGGCGCGTGGGCCTTGACTCAAGAGGATTTCCAAAGAGTTTGTTCAACAAATGTTTTGGCAATGAAGTAGAGACTAGAGATTGATACCAAACTTATGATCCTGTAAGTGGTATGAAAAAAAGAGATTGGATATGTGACACTTATGATCTCGTAAGTGATATATCATTAGAGAAATCAATGTATATTACTTGAGAAAAGGGGTTGTACAAGGAGAGCTAGAAGAAGCTGTTGCACCCTCATCAAAGGATTGTAAGTACTTTTACTTATTCTTATCAATATATCAATGCTTGGACTGTTTCTTTCCAACTTATGCTTGTTCCACATGAGTTTGTATTTAGTATATAGATCTATGATTGAGATAATCTCAGTATAATAGGAAGTCCATTGTATCTTGGTTTGTTCTATAGGACCTATCAAGGAAATTAGGATCGAAGCTCAGCCTGGACTTTGCAAGGACAAACATCGTTAATAAGGTACATATATTTCTTCTTCTCCTTCATATATTATCTTTATTAGATATAAAAGGATGTCAGTGTCCATGTTAAGCACTTTTTTGTCTTTGACTTAGGAGTCTAGAGACCAAGAGGGAATCTTCTTGTCCGCAGGGGGATTCACCTGTAACAGAAATTGGCGACTCCACTGGGGAGGAGCTCTCATTTTTTGTTTCCATTCCCCGATCTTGTTTTGGTCCTTTGCCCACTCGTTTGACCTTCTCCATATTGTAATAAAAAATTCTAAAATCCATTTATGTATTTATATAGTCGTATTAATCACAAAATTACAAAAGGGTGATGACAACAGTTATCCTGTTGTAAAAGGGTCTGTTTGAAGAACATGCCTATCATCTCTGGTACTCTTTACCTCCGCTACCGGCTGTTCAAAATTCAGTGAGACATGCTTATCTTAGTTGAAGACTTAATTTAGCTTATCTATCTATGCCTTTAAGGAAGAATCTAACCCGACCGATTGATTCTCTCCAACACTTTCGGCTGCTTCAGCCGTAGATTCATCCTTCTTATGCCGCTTACTCCTTTTCTTCTTAGCGTCTAGCCTGTTGATGAATAAATATTTTATAGTGGGATTCATCTTGACTTCCAACTGCGAGTCTATAGTTGGATCTATATGAAACTTAGTTTCTAGAATGTGCGCAAGGACCCTTTCCTCTTTATTCGTAGGGAATTATAGCATGTTGCTCGAATAAGTCTCACTCGATTTAGCATTGTTCATGTATCTCAGGTTGTGGATACCGAAAGGTATTTTTACAGAGAGGAGAAAGTTGAGTAGTTGGGGATTACCTCGGTTATGGACACACATATATCTTCATACTTGGGGAGTGGTAATTATAGAATTCCATTTATGAAGCGGAGACGGATTACGTACAAGAACGTTGGGTTGCCATGCTTGGCCAATCCATTTCAAATGATTATATTTTGAGTTCATTACTTGGAAGCGTTTAGTTGACGTCACATGGATGAGAAGTACTGAACGAGTGAAGAAGGGTGATTTGACTAAGCCATCGCCCACTCCACGAGTGGTGGATTTGACATGTTGAGACACGTGATACTGCAGCTTGGCGAAAGTGGTTTCGGTGAACCAACTTCTTGCACAAGTGTATCTCGGAAGGCACTGTGCGTTTGTGTTTTTGATACTTGGGTCTTATATAGAATTTTCACTATGATAACACTAGGAAACTAGGAGTGATAACTCTTATGTGTATGTTGAATCGAAATGGTGCATATTCTCATGAATTGTTGAATTGTTAGTCTGATTAGTTTCGATGGCGGCATGTTTTGCAGAATTAACAAAAACTCGATCAAGTTAGACCAGTGCAGAGACCATAGGAATGGAAGAGGCACAGGGGAATTACATTCAGCCAGAGGAGAGCAGAGGGGTGTATGTCCATTTGGGCATGGAAGGAACGAACTCCAATGGACATGGAGAAGAAATGAATGAAGAGATGAATATGGTTGAGACCATTAAGAATTTACAGAAGGATGTCCATATCCATAAAGCTGATAATGAAAGGCTTATTAAATCCAAGGAGCAGTAGGATGACTTCAACATGAAGCTATTGGAGGGTTTGAACATAATAGAAAAGAAATTGGTTAAGGAGAGTGGCTCAAGTGAATTTGGGAGTCACAAACCTTTAGAGGAGAAAAGAAAAGTAAAAGGTGCTAGTAGACATCACCATCATTCCCAAAGGCATTCCTATAAGAGAGCAGGAAACAACTCAAGTCTATCCCCTGTCAGAAAGTATAAGAGATCTGGGGTGGAAGAGATGTGAGGAGAAATGAACAAAATCAAACCTCCTACATTTGATGGTGAGCACAAGAAGGATGAAGATGCATAAACATGGTTGCTAGGCATGAGGAAGTATTTTCAATTGCATAATTATTCTTCTCATGCAGAAGGTAGAATCACTATCTATCAACTCAAAGGAAATGCCTCCATGTGGTGAGATCAACTTGTGCAGGTGCAACACATTGTAGAGAAAAGTGTTACTTGGAGGGAATTCAAGAAGTATTTTGAGAAGAAATACTTGACTAAGAGATACTATGACAAGAAAATGAAAGAGTTCTTTTAACTCAAGCTTGGAAGTATGACCATAGATGAATATGAGAGAAGGTTTCTAGAACTACTGAAGTATGTCTCTTTCATCAAGGATGAGACCGTCAAAATTCAAAGGTATTTAAGTGGATTTCCATCGTTCATCAGTGAAAAAATACAATATGATAATCCCAAGACATTAGAAGAGACCATAAGGAGAGATAAATGCCTATATGATCAACAAAAATAAAGGTCGGATTTCCAAAGGGCTTGGGAAGACAATAAAAAATTCAAGGTGGATCAAAGGAAGAAGGGAGATAAGCCACCATTCTTCAGAAATAATCCACAAGGACAAAAAATGCCTAAAGAACCCAGAATGATTGACACAGGGAGTCAAGGGACAAGACAACCACCTATGCAATGTTGGGTTTGTAAAGGTGACCATAGGTTCAGAGATTGTCCTCACAGGGGTGAAAAAGGTAGGGTTGTTCACAATGTACAACGAGATGAAATAGTGGAAGACATGGGAAAATATGTGCCAAGGATTTATGCAGCCTTGGACAACAAGAAAGTAGAGTATCAGTCCCACATGATTGAAGTGGAAGGTATGATAAAAAACCAAACCCTTGTTATTTTAATTGATTTAGGAGCTAGTCATAGTTATATAGACCCTGAGTTGGTGGAAAGTTTGCAACTGCCAATAAGCAAGCATGGGAAATACTAGTTGGTACAACTAGCTACAGAAGCCAGAAGAAAGGTTAATGAGATGGTTAAGTCATGCCTCATAGACATGAATGGACTGAACACCAAAGCATATTTAAACATCTTTCCTTTAAGTTCTTATGAATTTCTAATTGGGATGGATTGGTTGGACCAACATCACACTTTCGTAGACTATCACAACAAAGAATTTACTTGCCTGGATGAGAAAAGGAAACCAAGGAAGCTACATGGAATCCCCAGGGTAGTAACCATTAGCGAACTTTCAACATTGCAACTGAAGAAGTGTTACAGAAAAGGATGTCAAATAATTGTAGCTCATTTGGCAGAGACACCTAGAGATAAGGTGCCAAATTTGGAGGGTTATCCAGTCCTGGAAGATTTTGAAGATGTGTTCAAGGAGGTACCCAGACTACCCCCAAGGAGAGGCATTGATTTCTCTATAAATTTGATGCCTGGAGTAGCGCCAATATCAAAGACTCCTTACATAATGCGTACACCAGAATTAAAGGAGTTACAAATGCAACTTGAAGAAATTCTGAAGAAGGGCTATATATGCCCAAGCATGTCACCTTGGGGTGCCCCAGTCCTGTTTGTGAGAAAGAAAGATGGAACATTAATGTTGTGCATTGACTTTAGACAGTTCAATAAAGTGACTGTTAAGAACAAGTATCCTCTACCAAGGATTGATGAGCTCTTTGATCAATTGAAGGATGCAAAGATATTTTCAAAGATAGATCTCAGATCAGTATACCATTAGGTAAGAATTAAAGAATAATATATTAGCAATACCACCTTCAGGACAAGGTATGGTCATTATGAGTTCACAGTGGTACCATTTGGGTTGTCAAATGCACCAGTTGTTTTCATGTGCTTAATGAATGGTGTTTTGCGGGAGTATTTGGACAAGTTTTTCATTGTTTTTTGGATGAAATTCTTATATATTCCAAGTCAAAGGAAGAGCATGAACATCATTTGAGGATGGTGTTGCAAGTATTAAGGGAGCGTCATTTATATGCCAAATTGAGAAAGTGCTCATTTTATTGGAAACAGATTCATTGTTTGGGGCATATCATTTCAAAGGATGGGATAGTAGTGGATATTGAGAAGATAGAGGCCATTAGAGAATGGTCAGCACCGAAGAATGTGACAGAGGTGAGATAATTCATGGGTCTTGCAGGTTACTACAGAAGATTTATTGAAGGATTCTCAAAGATTGCACACCCAATCACTTATTTGCAAAAAAAGGGATTGAAGTTTCAGTGGACACTAGATTGTGAGAAAAGTTTCCAACACTTGAAACAATTATTGACAAGTGCTCCAATATTGAGGATCACAAACCCAGAAGAAGACTTCATCGTATGCATCGATGCATGTAATGAAGGACTTGGTGGAGTCCTCAATCAAAATGGGTTTGTCATATGTTACGAATCAAGGAAGTTGAAGGATCATGAAAGAAACTATGCCACTCACGATTTGGAGTTGGTAGCCATAGTGCATGCCTTGAGGAAATGGAGACACTACCTCATGGGAAAGAGGTTTGAGCTAAGAACAGACCACAATGGTCTGAAATATTTATTTGGTCATCCAAATCTAAATGCTAGAAAAAGCAGATGGTTAGAATTCCTAAGAGAATATGACTTTGATATAAATCATATCAAGGGGAAAGAGAATAAAGTGGTTGATGCACTCAGCAGGAAGGTACATGAATTACATGTTATAGCCATTACCATGTACCAAACTGATATTAAAAGAAAAATTTTGGAGGCTGCAAATGTCGAACTACAATATAAAGAATTGGTAGCAATGTTATAATAGGGTAAGATGCTTAAGAAGGTGGATAATTATAAGTTGGGAATAGATGGAATACTGTTGTGCAAGAACATGATTTTTGTTCCAAATGTCCAGGACCTGAAACATATGATTTTGAATGAAATGCATAATGTTCCTTATGCAGGGCACCCTAGATATCAGAAAACCATGGCAACAATCAATAGCCATTACTTTTGGCCAGGTATGAAGAAAGAGATCTCCGAGTACATCGCTAGATGTATGGAATTACAGAAAGTGAAAGTTGAGAATAGGCACCCAACAAGGTTGTTGCAATCTTTAACCATTCCTGAGTGGAAGTGGGAAATAGTGACAATGGATTTTATTACGGGATTGCCTAGAACAAACAAGTTGCATGATTTGATCATGGTGGTGGTGGACAAGATCACAAAAGATTCCCATTCTATTCCAATGAAAACCACACACAAGGCAACAAAATTTGCTGATATTTTCATGAAGGAAGTGGCATGATTGCACGAGATTCCTAAAAAAATTGTATCCAAAAGAGACCTGAAATTCACCTCGAATTTCTGGAAAGGGTTGTTCAAAGGATTCAGAACGAATCTGAACTTTAGTACATCTTATCATCCTGAGTCTGATGGATAGACAGAAAGGGTGAACAGGGTGATAGAAGATATTCTGAGAATGTACGTGATAGACAAACCATCGAAATGGGAAGACTACCTACACTTGGTAGAATTCGCATACAACAATGGGTATCAGGCATCATTGAAGATGAGCCCATTTGAATCACTTTACAATAGAAAGTGAAATATTCCAGTAAGTTGGAATAACCCAGCTGATAGGACAGTAGTTGGGCTAGAGTTTCTCAGGGAGATGGAGGACCACATGACAAAAATTAAGTAGAATTTAAAAGTTGCCCAAGATAGACAGAAAAGTTATGCTGATAAGAACAAAAACCAGAGAGAATTCAAAGTGGGTGATCATGTTTTCCTGAAAGTGAAAGCTAATAGGATTTCCCTGAAGTTGGGAAGATGCACCAAGTTGGCAGCCAGATTTTGTGGGCCTTTTGAAATCCTAGAGAGGATTGGTCTAGTTGCTTATATGATTTTATTGCCTACATATATGTCTGTTCATAATGTCTTCCACATATCATTGCTAAATAAATATATACATGATGCTAATCATGTTATTGATTGGAATGTGATTCAGGTGGAACAAGAAGGTGCTTTTCAAGTGCATCCAGTGCACATACTGGACTAGAAAGTCAAATAGCTCTGGAATCGAGCCATAGGGATGGTAAAGGTTCAATAGACCTGGTATGGTCCCGAGGATGCTACTTGGGAACATGAAGATACAATGTGGGTAGAATAACCACATATTTTTGAATATTTTTGAAAATTCTATTATATATGGGCATATGATGCACTGAGGACAGTGCATAAATAAGGGGAGGGGATTGTAATATCCCTCGACCGAACCCAATTGTAAATATAATATGAATGTACTTAAGCTGGTGAGATGTTTCGACCTCATTTGGTAAGACACGTCATGTGGCATAGTGCACGCATGAACTGCGCAGTAAAATGATGTAATATGTACATTCCAGGATACCGCGTGCAGTAACTAAGGTGTGCGCAGTATAGAGGACAACGAGCCTCATGTATATGATATGTGTTATAGGCTGGTGAGACAGTTATTATAAGTTGGGATGCTTATTTTTTGGTATTAGGCCAGAACACCTAGATGTCAAAGGCCAATGTGCCTACTTTGTACATAACTCATGATTAATATAAAATACATCGCTGTGTGCAGACCGACCATAATAAAAGAGATGGGGGACTGAAATTCACCAGTTAGGGAAAGGGAGGGACAAAATTCAAGGGAATATTATATTAATATTTCTTAAAACATAAAGTATGGATAATTATTTTATCCTAAGTTCTAAAGTTGGGGACAAGTGGACCAAAGTAACTTCTGATATGATAAGTGTCAAGTTGGGGACATGCATTCATATCGTGAGGGAACTTATCTCATTGAGAGAATTCCCATAGATACCTTACCAACAACCTGACGACCATTATTCAGGGGGAATGACTTCCACGAAGAGTTCATAGTGATTGTCCTCCACACTCAGTTATACAATCAATGATTCCATGACCATTTCACTCATGCATTTCGTTATCCTTGAGACATCCATTTCACCATTCCGAAGCTTGTTTCTGTAGCCCTTTTGGTTGGTGTACTTGGTTAGCTTCAAGCAGGATTAAAGAAGCATTTTTTAAGGCCCGTGATCAATTCTTTGAGTGAGAGAATTACTGGGGATTGATTCTTGAAGGTGCTAGACTACAGCTACAATGCTCTGAGACTTCCGTTCTGGCCTGTTGCTGAAGCCCTGGAAGGGAAGTGGGGAAACCAAGGGACTGTTGAGAAGAGAAGGGGCACACTTCCTTGGGTGGGATAGGTATGTGGGGAATGAGAGGATGTAGGCTGATAGTTGAGTGAGCACCTGAGACAGAGTCTTTCCTATTGTCCATGAGCCTTAGCCTGGATAGGAACCCTTTACCCTGGGTGGAGTTCAGTCCCAGCTCGGGGGTGACTCACTGTTGAGAGTGATGAACAATGTAGTCTATGGGTGGGAGGTTCGTGGATGGTTTGTACACAGTTGGTGACAATCTTTCCAAGATAGGTACCAGCTGTATGACAAAAATGATATGCTTCTTGTTATTTACATGCCTATGTTATGGTTTATAATATATGTGATTATAATTTCCTGTATGTTTATGGGTAATTCTCTGTAAATGTTGCATATCTGTAGTTACTGTTATTTCAGTATAAAAGTTGTATGTTACAGAAAGTAATTGTTTGTTTATGTTTATATGTAAAGCTTCTGTGAGCATGTTGTATGTATATGTGTTAGTTGCATGCAGTTTAAAGAGTAAATTTATGTGGCATTGCTCAGTTGATTACTGGGTATGCTACTGTATGTTCCGTAGTATGGGAATGAAAGTGTTCCCTAGAGTAGCATGGCCCGACCTTAAGGATGGGAATGTTATCGAATGGTGTCAAAGAATGAGTGGTTTCTCTAGAGTGGCGCACTCCGGCCTAAGGTTGGCCGGGGGAACGTTACAAACTAGGTTTTTCTTTGTTTCCTACATTTATTACGATGTTTGACGGTCGATTGTTTAGACCACATGGGATCATTCCTTATTTCCCCGTGCAGTTGGGAGGAAAAACCATGTGTGTTGAAGTTGAAATGGTCGATGCACCTCTCAACTACAACCTATTGTCAGGAAGGAGTTGGACTTATGTGATGCATGCAGTGGTTGCTACGGTTTTTTGGGTCTTGTGTTTTACACACGAGGGCCATATAGTGGCCATTGTCCAGTTGTATTTCTCTCATCCTGACCCTTCATCGAGGGCTTCCACAGTCCCGATGATTGGTAGTCCGTAGCCCGATACTATCAACTTAGGTGCTGGTTTGTTTCTGTTGTTGATGGGAACTTTTGATTACCCACCACCTTTTGGCGATGTCAAGCTTATATCGGTTGTTCCCAGCCAACCTATGGCTGCAATTGTACAAGTGTCATCATTTCGAACGAGTTACTTTGATGATCCGTGGAATCTACCTTCCCCATCGATTTCGATGTAAGGGACAGGGCATCCTAGCACGGGCATGCCTTTGTTCGTGGATGAGGTTGCATACAACAATGTCCATCAAACTTCGGCACACCCCGATCCAACTCCCCCACAGGAGTTAGATCCAGTTATCGAGCCTATTTGGGCTCAATTTTCTCTTTCCACTCAAGATCCTTTAGACTTGGTCTTGACCTTGGACAAGGAGATTATCGATGCATTGACTAGTCCTGATAGACATTGGGATGATCCTTATCATAGATATTACTTCCTTCCCGAGTTAAGGAGAATAGAGGTGGAAAAATTTGTTTCGACCATGAATGGAGATAAGTCTTTTCCTATCATTCCTCTGGCTATGCATAGAGTTTATGATGAGGGTAACATGGAAAGTATCTCTACAATGATTCCAAAATATATCTCCAAAACCCCTAGCATTGTGGAGAATGTCTTTGTCGGAGTGAACTTCTCCCTCGAAGAGATTCGAATTTACACTGAGTTATTCAAAGAATTTCACGACATTTTTTCCTGGCCTTATGAGGAAATGGTAGGAATTGACCCATGAATTGTCAAGCACGAAATTACAACTTATCCCAATGCCAAGCCTATCCGACAAAATATTCATCCGGTGAATCCTCTAAAAGCGACAACAATTAAGGAAGAAGTAGAAAAACTGCTCAAAGTCGGTTTTATCTACCCTGTACAGTTGATGGAATGGGTGTCAAAACCGGTTCCGGTTAACAAGAAATAGGGTACTATTCATGTGTGCATGGAATTCCATGATTTGAGTAAGGCCTATCCGAAAGATAATTTTCCCACCCCATTCATCGATCAAATTGTCGATGAATGCGTAGGCTACGAGGTATTTGCATTCATGTATGGTTTCTCGGGATACAATCAGATTCAAATCAAACCCGAAGACCAACATAATTTTTTTCTTTTCTCCTTGGGGCATGTTCGCATATTGTAAGATGCCTTTTGGCATGAATAATGATGGAGACACCTTTCCATAGGCCATGTCATTTTATTTTCACAACCTTAGACATATAATCGAAACGTACCTTGATGATCTAGCATAATACTTTCACAAGACATCTAATCATCTCGCTCATCTTCGACTAATCTTTGAACGATGTCGCTACTATCAGATTCGCTTGAATCCTAACAAGTGAATTTTTTGTGTGACGTCAGGTCGTCTCTTAGGTTTTATTGTTTCGACAACAAGGATCATGGTTAATCCTCCCAAGGTTGAGGCAATATTTCAATTTCCTCCCCCGTGCATGATACCACAACTTCATAGCTTACAGGGGGAAGCGAACTTTCTTCGGCATTTTGTCGTGAATTACGCCAAGATCACTAAAGGGTTTATGCATCTCTTGAAAATGGGAGTCCCATTCAGTTGGTATGAAGCCACTTAATGCTCTTTTGAAGTGTTGAAACGTGCCCTTATGTCTACCCCTCTGCTTTGGCCTCCCGATTATAACAAAGATTTTTTGTTTTATTTGGGTGCTGTAGATTCAGCCATCGGCATGGTGTTGGTTCAAGAAGATGATTTTCTCGAATATCGTGTTATATATTACCTTAGTTGAGGCCTGGTTGGTTCATAACTCAGCTATTCTCACATTGAGAAGATTTCTTTGGTAGTATTTCATGCTATCCAAACGTTTTGTCATTGCATTTTGCTTCACAATACCATTGTCATTTGCCATTCTGAACCCTTTATAGTATGTGTTAACATGACAGGTCATTGGTAGAAATATTAGTAGATGGATTTTAATCCTCTACGAATTTGACTTGTATTTTGTTTCTGTGAAATCCAAAAAATCATTGATCTTTTCCGAACTCATTTCAAAACTTCCAATCAAGTCTAGGGATATCACGCCCAAAGAATCACCTATTAAAGGAAATATTTTTCTAATCGCATCTTCAGACCCCTAGTATGGAGATATACTAGTCTATATCCATACTTTGAAGGGCCCCACTTCTGCTTCCCGTGATGAGCATCGACGAATTCGACATCAGGCACAAAATTATCTTATTCTCGATGACACTTTGTATCATCGAGGCATGGATTTCATTCTTTGTCAATTCCTTATCCATGAAGAAGTAGAGATCATTTTGAATGACTGCCACACTGGAGCATGTGGAGGTCATTTGTCTTGGTTGGAAACATCCCAAAATATTCTATCTGTAGGCTACTTCTGGCCCTCGTTAATTAAGGATTGTGTTGAGGCGATCAAGAAGTGCCACCCATGTTACATCTTCTGTTGGAAGATGCGGGCACATCCTGCTCCCATGTTTCCTGTCATTGCTATTGGTCCTTTCACCAAGTGGGAGATTGATTTCACTACATGTCACCCAACCTCAGCCAGGGGGCATTGTTACATCATCATACCAATAGACTATTTCACAAAGTGGGTCGAAGCTATGCTAACATTTAACAATGATGGAGAAACAAATTCTCTTTTCATTTTTAATCAGATAGTAGCAAGGTTCGATATCCCAAAGGATATTTTCACTAACCATGGAAGTCACTTCTAAAAAAAAATGATGACTGAGTTAACATAGAATCTTGGGTTTAGTCAAGAACATTTTTCACCTTATTCCCTGTAAGAGAATGGTCAAGTTGAAGTTGTGAATAAGTCTCTCAAGACTATTCTTCAACAGACGATCAATTCCTTCAATTCAAATTGGCATTTGATGGTGTACTCAACATTGTGGGACTAACGTGTTAAAATATTGTGTAACTGCAAAGAATATTCTTATCCCCCTTTGTGGATAAATACAAAATATATTTAATATTGATTAGATCAATCCCCTTTTGTGGATTGATCACGTCGGTCATTGTAATGGACAAAATCCCCTTTTGCGGATTCGTCAAACACTAATTGTAATACGCTAAATAAGAAGTTGACCCCAATATATATTAAAGAGGCCCCATAATATATTAAAGGTGGTTATAACCACCCAAAATAAGAAGTCATCCCTGCCAGTGAAGAGACACTTCCACACGTGCCAGAATTGTATAAATAAGAGAGGCTAGCGCCTCATTTGAACACACACTCAACTCACTCATCTAGTGCACAAGTTTTGAAGGAAGTTGCAGTTGCCGGTTGTCAGAAGAAGGAAGAGAGAGAGGCGTGTTGCTCAGTGTTGGATATTCTCTATTGTCTGGTTCATTATCTTGGCATTGTATTGGCTATCTATATTAAGGAAATTTTGTTGGATTTTCTTCCCCTTGAGGGTTTCCTAGGATAAATGCTTGTGTACTCTTGTGATTGTGTTTCTCTTTATGATATTGTCTATGCTATTGTTATCTAGTAAATGTAAAGTAACCTAATAATAGCAGAAAATTTAACATGGTATCAAAGCTAAGGTGAAGAGATCATCTTTCACAAGAAAAAGAAAAAACGTCACTGTTTTCGTACATGAAAATTAGGGCTTCTTATTAAAGAAGGTTTTCAGCCCCAAATCCATCTAGAAAGGTGCACCCTACCTCAAGGAACATTTTGGCATCTTCATCACACATTTTCGGTGGCTAGATCTCCCAGAAAGTGAAACCCTAGTTTTCACAAAGTACCAGAAGTACTAGAAAACCAGAGTACAAGAAGTACCAGAAGTACCAAAAAACTAGAAGCACTAGTCTAGAAATCCGCAAATCAAGTTTAAAGGGGTAAATTTTGGATTTTCAGAAATCTAACTGTACCATCATACTCGCCTCATTCCAATGCATCTTTTGGTGAGTTCAGTTTTCAGATCCAGGAAATTTGTTTTTTTTATTATTTCTATAGTCTGAAGGGCTAGGGTTTCTACTGTAAGAAACAATGGCTACTAGCATGAGGGTAGAAGACAGGATAGAAGGATCTAGAAACTTTAGATCTTGGAAGCATAGGTTGCAGATGATTCTAGACAGGAATGATCTCCTAGAACATGTTACAGTAGGTGTACCAGAACCAGATGAAGCAGAGCAAAAGACCAAGCATAAGAAGAATGAAAAGAAAGCAAAGAGAATCGTGTCAGATTCAGTAAAGGAACACTTGATCCCTCATATATCTGAACTACAAACAACAAGGAAAATGTATGAAGCACTCAACAGGTTATATGAAAGAAAAGACATTAGCCAGAATCTTACCTTAAGAAATCAACTTCGTAATATGAAGATGGAAAACTTAGAATCTGTCACATCCTACCTTATGAGAGTTTCTCAGATCAGAGATCAGCTTGCAGCTATTGGAGATGTCATTAGTGACAAGGAGCCTGTAACCACAACCCTAAATGGGTTTCCAACATTTTGGATTCCTTTTCTACAAGGAGTGTGTGCAATAAGCAAGTTACCCAAGTTTGATAAGTTATGGGCATATTGCACACACGAAGAATCTAGACTTACAAACCAACATAAGAGATTAATTTTTGATGAAGAGGAATATCTTACATTTCAAAAGAAAAAAATAAGTTCCTTCAGAAGGAACAATAAAGAAGCTAACTTCGTAAGAGTTCCATACAAGAAGCAAGATGTTTCAAAGATCATATGCTACAACTGTCAAAAGTTGGGACACGTTTCCTATGACTTTCCTCAAGGAAAAGGGAAAAGAAAGCATCAAACACATGTGGCAGAGGAAGAGGAATATCCTCCCTCAAAGAAATCTTTAGCATAAATTATGGATTATGCACTTTAAGTTGAAGATAGTTGATTTGAAGAAAGATAGCAAATGGTGGAGTCTGTGGAGCCTCCCCACACACACAAAAAAGATAAGTATTCGTGTTTATTTATAGTATCTGGTTTACTTCAATACATTATCATTACAAGTTAGTTTTTTTTTTTAGAATGTTAATTAACCTCATTTATTTCAGTGTCTATGCAGAATTATGAAGGAAGTATCAAAGAAGAGGATGATGAAAGAAATAACATATTTATTTCATGTATGATCACTCATGAGAGTAACAAAGAAAGCATACTGTAAGTAAGTTTACAAGTCTCGAAATAAATAACTTATGTCGTGAATTGCAGAAGTTAGACAACACGACAAGGACGTATGATATGGTGACAATCAGTGAAGACCAGACAATATCCGATATTCATATAGGAGCAGGAGGATCCTAAAGATGCAGAACAAAATTATTCAAGATGAATAAAAATATGGATACTTAGATATAGTGGATGAGATGCAAGTAACTACAGGTTGCTCTAGTACCATTCTTATAGATGTAGAGGGAGAAGGTTGATCTAGTATGAAGACAAAAAGAAATAAATATTCGAACTCAAGAAGGCACCCAGGATATTATAGAAGAAAACTTCAAGGATGATTACTAGAAGCTATTATCTTGGTGCAAGAGGGACCCATGTCTCCGAGTTCGAAATGGAGGATCATGATTTGGTGCGGTTAGAAAAAAAGATGGATGGTGCCCAAATATTTTGATCAAGATGAAAGATATCCAGTAGATGGATGGTACCCAGCAGATGGGTAGCATGGTATTATAGCATTGAAATATTTTGGACCATAAGAGATTCTTTTAGATCCCATAGCTAGACCTTCGTAGAGAATGAATTAGCAATCCCACAGGTAGACCTTCGTAAAGAAGGAAGAGACCTTCGTAGAGAAGGGGAATGGGAAATTTGCCAAGGTTGTCCTCTGTCCAAGTGTTGAGTTTTGGATACTCTAGGGACATGCTAGAATACCCTCGTAGAGAGGGGTGTGACCACCCTCGTAGAGAGGAATGTGGATGTTTCTCCAAGGGGCAGTGGGCATATACTCTCCTCTAGCCAAGGATTGAGTAGCCTGGAACACAAACCTTGACCATGTTGAATGGTTAGTTGGCTATTGAGGTTTGTGTTGTGATCCTGCGCGGATCATGGAAAGGGAGTCTAGTCTTGCTTAGGCTAGCATCTTAGCTTCTCATGTGGGATGACTAGGAGTGAAGCTATGGTAGTAGTCCTCCCCAGTGGATGGGTGAGATAGATGAGTACAAGAGAAGGGAGAACATAAAAGGTATTGCAAAACTCATAGGACATATTTTGTGTGAAGATAAGATATCTTCTGTGTGAAGATAAGAAAGAGTATCTTCTGTGCCAAGACAAAGAGAACAAAACTTCCGATGATTTATAGATATGCTAGTCAGTGATCATGATGCCAGATGACCAAGTGGAAGATATTGATGCCTCTTGTTAACCAGTCGATGATGCTATCCAGTCGATGATGTTGCCCAGTTGATAATGTTGCCCAGTTGATGATGCTATCCAGTGGATGCCGCTACCTAGTTGATGTTGACATCCGGTGACCTGTCAAAAGATAAATAATATCCTTCTTGTTAAGAGGGAGTGTTAAAATGTTGTGTAACTGCAAAGAATATTCTTATTCCCTTTTGGGGATAAAGATAAAATATATTTATTATTGATTAGATCAATCCCCTTTTGTGGATTGATCATGTCAGTCATTGTAATTGACCAAATCCCCTTTTGTGGATTGGTCAAACCCTAATTGTAATAGGATAAATAAGAAGTCGGCCCCAATATATATTAAAGAGGCCCCAGAATATATTAAAGGTGCTTATAACCACCCAGAAGAAGAAGTCGGCCCTGCCAGTGATGAGACACTTCCACATGTGCCATAATTGTATAAATAAGAGAGGCCAGTGCCTCATTTGAACACACACTCAACTCACTCATCTAGTGCACAAGTTTTGAAGGAAGCTACAGTTGCCGGTTGCCGGAAGAAGGAAGAGAGAGACGTGCATTGCTCAGTGTTGGATATTCTCTATTGTCTAGTTCATTATCTTGGCATTGTATTGGCTATCTATATTAAGGAAGTTTTGCTGGGTTTTCTTCCCCTTGAGGGTTTCCCAGGATAAATGCTTTTGTACTCTTGTGATTGTGTTTCTCTTAGTGATCTTGTCTATGCTATTGTTATCTAGTAAATTCAAAGTAACCTAATAATAGAAAAAAATTTAACATAACGAATGTCTGTGAAGATTTCCACTGGTTTTTCACCTTTTCAACTTGTATATGGGCTTGAAGAAGTATCTATTGAGTGTCAGATTCCTTATTTAAAGGTGGGATTGGAATTACTTCCGAACACTTCACTGCTTGAGGAAAACCTACTATATCTCGAGCAGCTCGATGAGCATCGTTGTGATGTAGTGTCAACAAATGAGGCTCATAAGAAATGAGTCAAGTGTTAGTACGATCAGTCTGTTCATCCTCAGATTTTCTCTGAAGGAGATCTTTTCCTGGTCTATGATCAAGACAAAGATCCCCTGGGGGCAGGCAAGTTCAAACCCATGTAGTTCAGACCGTTCTTTGTGAAAGAGGTCTTCAAGAAGGGCGCTTACCATTTGTTTTATTTTTAAGGAAATGACTTGGTGGATCCTATAAATGGGCTCTACCTCAAGAAGTATTACTCTTAGGTTGGTCACCTGGGTGACTTCTTGTACATATGTATATCTTATTATACAATTTTTTTTCTTTTTGTTTTATGGACATGTAGTTATTTATGTCTTCTTTTTCAATGTGGCAGATGTCAAGTGAATCATAGGTGTATTTTTGGTTTGTGGACGATGCTAGCTGACACACACAAAGGCTTGCTTCCATAGCTTGGGTGTTTTTCACACTTGGAGACTAGTTGCTATCTTCTGGAGGTATTTGTCTAGGGGATGCTACAAACAATGTTGTCAAGTACAATGCAATGATATAATTTCTTCATGACACTTTGTCACAAGGAATTTCTCACCTCTGGGTCTACCTATATGCTCAACTAGTTGTGTCCCAGTTAAATGTAGTTTACCATGTTTATGATCCCACTTTGCACCGACGTTTCCTTAGGTTACGTCTCTTAGAACGTTATTTTTATTACATGATGTATATCCATGTTCCTAGGAGATTTAATCATATGAAAAATACTCTAGCTAATCAAATATTAGATTGGCATGTTGCACACACATAAAAAGAAAAGCACACACATACACATGTACATACATTTGTAAAATATGTAATCCATAAGACATAAAAGATGTATGTATATATATATATATATATAGAGAGAGAGAGAGAGAGAGAGAGAGATATCAAAAAGTGTCATGAGTACATAGGTGGGCGCGAACGCCTCAAAAATAGTGTTCAACATACATCGCTGGGCTTATGCCTTAAAAAAATACATTTAAAAAAGGTTCCCTTGGCACATCACAAGCCTAAACTATCTAATAATGGGGCCTATTGGCCCTGCCATAATGCACGACGGTGTTGGCCAAACGTCGGAATAGCTAGACCCACATTTGTGGCACCCCCACTACATGAGTTTGCATAGACAGGGGGGATCCTCGATATTGGACATGGGTATAGTGAGAGTGAGCGCAATGAGGTTGTGCTCCACTCGTCTCAAAACTCTCTCAACCTCTCCGGCTAGAGGTGCCCCTACAGCTACTAGTCCTATCACTGTTGTTGGTCCTGCCTCTGGTCAAGGACATCGTTGAGTCCTCGCGAAGTTTGCTGGGAACACTGGTCCCACATATGTACATAGAAGATACACACGAGTCATTACTCTATGCATATATAAAATATATATATATATAAGCAGTTAAAAACTTAAATAACATTAAAATCATGTTACCTATCTCTCTGGGAGGCATGGGAATTTTCGGATCCCTCAAGAAGTTGATATCATCATAAGGGTAATCCTCGATCAACAAAATCTACCGTGACCACCAGTGAAAGAACTTGTAATGAAAGTCCTCTATGGTCCTCCCTCCCCCCTATTGTGGCAACAATGTTTCCCATATTCATACCGTTGGGAAGGATTCCACATGCCCTTCTATTGTCTCTCTAGGACTAAGACTGGGAACCCTCTCTAAGAAGAAGGAACATAGAATCATACCGAACCTGAATTTCTTGTTGTTACGTTGTCGAAACTCTGTCATCTGTCTCTTCATGCACATAAGCATGGTCGTGCTCCAATCAAAAATATGTTCCTCCTGACACTTAATGGCATAGTAGATGTGTGCCTGAGAGGCATGATCTAGGGTGTGGATCCTATAATCCTCCCAATCAGTAATAATATCACTCACAAAGTCAAACTACTGATCTTGTGAATCGACACATGAGAAATTACCTTCTCAGTTTCATCCTTGCAGTCAAGATATAATCCTTGATGTTGAAAGGCCCAGGGGGAAATGTCCTTAGATTGATTGGCTCCCCTCTCCTCGAGAGGCCATTCAAGAAGTAAATGTCCTCAGTCATGGGAGCCAACAACTGACCCTCTAACATGAATGCCTCTGCATCCGGGTGCCAATAATCAACGAGAGTGTTGAGTAATCTGGGTTTTCCACTCATAAATGGAATCTGGAAGAACTTCCATATCCCACACTCTTTTAGTGTGGCGATGGATATAGGGTCCTCTTCGACCAAAATGCCAATATCCTCGTGTTCCCTCTCCCTCCAATGGACATGCATTTTGTTTCAAGGAAAAAGAAGGAAGTTTAGTACTTGGATTTTTTTATTTTTCCAAGATTGTAAGGTGTACGCGATTTGTATTGGCCACAGTCGCGTATGTATGCACACATATTGTTTCTACTCGAGTACATATGCGTGAATACTTTTTTCTTCCCGAGTACATACGTAGGCTATCTTTAGACAACCTGCATACACATAGGGATGTTCTTTTTAGGAGAGCGCACCCACTGAAAAAAAAAAAACAATGCAAAATGGAAGTATTGAAATGCAATAAGGATGATTTTGTACTTACTTGGTCCAAGTTGAAGTTTATTTCATCCACTGAAGCTCCCAAAATCAACTTTTCTAGCAAAGGGGTTTTTTCTCCTTCTAGTTAATTTTCAAATTGCAATGGTGAAAATTAGTTGTCAGCTTCTATTTATATACCTTTTTAGCATTTTTTGCCAATTTTTGACCCCCTTTGTTATTTTTTCCTGGCTTGGTGATCACTTGATTCCAATTCTGAGTTTTTTATAGGACGTTCCGATACTCTTTTCCTTTTTGGTTTGGTAACCTTTTTGGGGATGGGTCACTTTTTGGTATCCTTTGGTAAAATTCATTTTTTCCAACATTTTGCATATAAGTTAGGATTTCGTCTCCACTTTATGCATCTCGTTGTATTTTCCTCTTTTCCATAGGATCGAACCCACCGAAGTGCGACACAAAACCTTCATTGCTTCTCTAGAAGTGTCGTAATTAGGTGGTAGAGCCGACCTGTACATGGATTCCCTAGGTAGATCCTTCATGCATTTTGGCATCCATGTTGTCAGTAATGACTATAGGCTCGGGAGTCCTTTTTAGTCCTATCATGATTATGAGATTAAGGCTCATTCGTTTGATGAACCATCATTATTGGCCTTACCCTCGGGACTCCCAAATGAGCATGATTTGTTGTCTTTCAAGCTTGCTTTAAAATTCGAAAGAAACATCCGATGAGACTGTATTTATTCTTTTCGATCTTGTCTAGATTAATTGAGAAAAGAATCCCCCTGGAGCCTTCTTTAATCCCTTTTTAGAATCTCTAAACATGAAAAGATTTCCGAGCAATATTTTTTCTCTTCACGCTCGCCAAATTCAAATTTGAAGGCACATTTGTCCGGCGATAGTTTACCCCTTTTTCAGTCTAGATGGTTAATTTCACGAATAAAGGTATGCTCTAGGAAGTTTGGTTCGCTAGAAGAGTATTCCTAGGTGTAATTTTAACCCTTTTTCGGGCCTGAGGTACTAAATCTTCAAAAAAGGAACATTCTCCTTGGTTTTGATTTATCACCTTTTCGGGGCTTGGATATTACTTTTGAAAACAGAACCCCCATGAAGTCCATAGTTATGCTCTTTTCAGATTCCCTAAAATTGAAAAGATTGTCGAGTGACCTTGTTCCTTCACACTCGTTAAATTGGTCCAGAAGAACATATACTGGTATGAGTTTAACCCTTTTTCTAGCCTGTAGATTATAGAGGAAAAAGGTATGCCTTGGGAGATTCGTCTCGCGGGGAGAGTTATCCACAGTAACTGTTATACTTTTTCGGGCTAAGGAGACTAAAATCAGAAAAAGGTTGTGAGTCCATAGTTAATATATTTTCAGACTCCTTAAAATTGAAAAGATTGTCGAGTGATCTTGTCTTTATCACACCTGTTAAAATGGTTTTGAATAGACATCTTTTCGGTGCAAGTTTAACCCTTTTTCGAACCGACTAGACTATCTCCCATAAAGGTACTCCCTGGAGTCTTCTTTTACATTTTTTCAGACTCTCTAATTGTGAAAAAACTACCGATCTTACCTTCTTTGGGCTCCTAACAATTACACAGAAGGGGTCTCATTGTGTCTTTCTTAATCACATTTTCATATCTGTGTCATTGGCCTAATGTCGGCTCCATGTTGCTCTCAACTTAATATTTGAAGAATGCCTTATATGAAAGCCTTGTATCATGTTGGACCTTGACCAATTTTTGAGGAAATATTGGTCATGTTTTACCACTTTTGGGAGTTCGACAGGCTGGACGAAGATGGAGCACCCAGACGAAGAAAAGATCACAAGATCTCACTTGTTTTGTGGACCCAACAAGGGTTCATTAGTACTTTTGTATTAGGGTTTTGGGATGTCGTCCCATGGGTTTACCCATGATTAGGCCTTGTTGTAATTGTATACATAAGTAGTAGCTAAGCGATGTAAAAGTTAGTTATTAGTAGATCTAGTTGGCTTTGTGCAAGAATGTGTTAGGGCTTGTAGAGCTAAGTGCAAGTGTTTTGTAAGTTTATTTGTGCACAAACATTGTATGTAAGGCTGTGTGCTACTAAGGATTTGGCTCTGTGCCTTGACCTGGTTTTAGGAAGGAGGATCTGGTGCACAACTCGCAGATCTCCTGTCCTCTATAGAGTTTGGCCCTATGGATTTGTGTACAGGAGCAGATGAATGTAAGAAGCTTGAAAGAGTAGTAAAGAAGAAGAAGAGTTGGTGGACGTAGCCCCACACTGGGGTGAACCACATATATCCTGTGTCTTTATGTACTTTGTGTGATGTTGTTTATGTGTTTATTTGTTTAGTGTTGTTGTTGTTTTTATGTATAGAGAATACATCTGATGTTGTAGGTTAGTGCTTAATGGTGTAAATGAATGCTAGATCTGAGCTAATGCTATGTTCTAAGTGATTGGAAGTCTTAGATCTCGATTGTTACTGCACTGATCTGTAATAAGGTTTAATCTGTGATGTAAATGAGAACCATAATATAATGGATATTGTTGGCTAAGTTCTCTGTTAAGTGGTGTAATCACAAATTTGTGTCCCAGCTTGGTTGTAGACACCTGAGTCTTGCAACCCCCCCCGCCACTACCTTGGGTTAGACTTCATTTGCTTTGAAAGTGTTGCCGAAAGGGCCGATAGTTAGGGTTTTGTTGGTTTGTTGTTGAAGCATTGAACCTTGGGTCTTCCCCTGTGCCAACAAATGGTTTCGTGATGGGGCCTTAAACTGTGATTGATGGGAACTGAAGAAAATAGAAATCTCTGTAGATATATCTTGTTAAAATTACTAAGACAACTGAGAGGGGGGGAGGTGAATCAGTTGTTACAGTTCTTAAACAATTTTATGTCTGTAAAAATATTGTTACTCTTCTCCAAATGATAATCAAGATTATGTAAGACATAAATAACAGAAATAGTAAACATCAATCACACACATGATAAACATAGAGACACATATTCATGAGGAAAACCATAAAGGGAGAAAACCTCTTCTTCTTAGAATGATAGGGAGTCTTTTATGTTTCTGTACATCATCTATCTTTGAGTACCAACTCAAAATGAGACTACAACCTCTTCCTTAACAAGCTGCAACTTGTGGAGAGCACCAACCCTCAAGTTTCTCTAGCACCCACTAGAAAGAATCATATTTATTCCTTATGATCTCGATCACCAACTGGATGGAAGGACCTACTTCCACTTATACAATCACCAACTTTCATACATAAAAATCTTAGTTTTCCCTAGCACCACCCTAACACCCTAATTTCTAGACACAACTAGATGGAAGATACAACTCCTAGTATTCAAGCATCAACTTGAATAACAGAGGACCACAGTCCTTCCTAGAACCATCCTACCATCCTAATTATAAAACTTTTCTTGACTAATACATTACAACAATACAAATATGTCAATGCTTACCATTTCTTCTCTTTTCTACAATTCTACTCTCCTTCTGTTCTACAATTCTACTCTGCTTCTGTGTGTTCATAATCAGCTCCAATTGTTGTCATTTACCATATGCTCTTTCTATATTCTTCTCATGCTCTTAGGTTCTCGTACATTCTTCTCTTTTCACCATTTCTGCTATGTCCCGCTTCTGTTCTTCATCTATGAATTTCTTCCCACTCTGTTCATACTGTAATTTTCATTTCATACGATTCAACTCATTTTGCAGAGAAAACAACCACCACAACTCTATCACGAAATTTTTATTGTGTTCTTTCACTCATGATCCATTACACTAAGAATATACAACACCCAAGAACAATGATTCGGTTCGTATAACTGAATCGTAATTGATCAAGAAATCACGAAGTGAAATAACAACACTTCGATCAGATTGTCTATTTAATCTGCGTTGTTGGATTATACATGCATAGGCTTGTATTGGGTGAAAAATTCTTGTCCACGTGACCATTGTATGTGACCACATGTCAAACAAAAAGGCGTTCCATGACTTCGCGCTTCATCTATTTTGCTGTGAGTCACCCCGACTCTCCCAACTCTCGATATCCAAAGTAGAGCATAGAGACACTAGCTCCTTCCCTTAATCTCTGTTAATGTGACCTCTTGCTATGACTTCAGGCCAAGCACTTTGGGACTTCGCGTTTCACGAACTCACGAGTTAACTCTCCTCCTTTATCCAAAGTCCAAACTCCAGAACTCCATGTCAGATCAATGGTCCGCAATATTATGTGATCCAATGGCCCAGATCTCCTCTCGTCTGATCGATGACCCACACCATTCCTTTGATTGACAATCCAGATATCTTCTTCATGAATCGAAGTCCCATGACATTCTTTCCCACTCTCGTCCATTTGCAGTTGAAATAATTGACAACACTGACAACACACCAAACAACTTACCAACGATCTCCGCCAACAATCTCCCACTTTGACATTGATGGCAACTTTCTTCATTCTGGAAATTCTGCAGCAATATCTTTCCTTCTCCCCCTTTGACATCGATGAAAAAGGAAACACACTCTCCCTATCATATATGAATGGAAAAACCAGAACTATATTCACAAAAAATACAACAAATATTCAATAATTACTCCCCCTGACAAGGTGAACAAATTAGATGAAAGAATACATGACCCCCAACTTTTGACGAAGATATTCAAATGGTGTCTTTGCTAATGTTTTAGTAAATATATCATCTATATGTTCTATGGAACAAATATAATTCATCTGAACAACTCTGTTTGTAACCTTCTCTTTGAGAAAATGATATTTAATTGGTATATGCTTAGTCTTGGAATGAAGCACAGGATTCTTGGAGATGCTAATGGCACTGGTGTTATCACAGTGAAGTGGAATGGGATCAATATAAGTTACCTTATAATCTGCAAGAGTTTGTATCATCCATAATATCTGAGTGCAACAACTAGCAGCAGCAATGTACTCTGCCTCTATAGTTGACAAAGAAATAGATCCTTTCTTCTTACTAAGCCCTTCTACTAATGAATCACCTAAGAATAATGCACCTCCACTAGTGCTCTTTCTCTCATCCAAACAATTTTCCCAATCAACATTTGAATATGCAGTTAATTGAAAATTCTGATTTCGAGGATACCAAAGACCATAAGTCATTGTACTTGTTGGCACAGGGGAAGACCCAGGGTTCAACTCTAATAGTGCACCAATAAGCCCTAACTACTGGCCCTTTTGGCAGCACCTGTGAAGAAGATGCAGTCTCACCAAAAATAACAATAGGGGGTTGCAGGACACAAGTGTCTACAACCAGAGGAAATGCAAAGTAGATCCAAGGAAACAACACACAACAACCTAGTTATTATTTATCTCCTTTAAGCCTACTACACATACTATATCTCAAATATAATAAATGATGCAATAAAAAAATAACAAAAATAAAAAGAACACAATAGTAATCATACAGAACAATAATATATACATGTTTCACCCTCTCCCTGGAGTTATGTCCATAGAACTGCGTTTCTTGATACTATATGAAAACATAAAGTTCTATTTGTGCACTTAGCTTGCATATATCTTTGTCTTTCTCTTCTCTTCTCCCCTCCCTATGCACCCAGCTGTAGGGTTGATCTTCACACCCAGTTGGAGATCTTACAATACAAACTCTCTCTCTCAACCCACAATGAAAAAATCATAACCAACAGCGAACAACCAACTATTGACCAACCTCGAACCCATGACCAACCTCCCTTCTCTCATTTGGGTCCTTATTTATACATTAAAATGATTCTCAGACAAACTTAGGCCTAAACCTAGGTGTCAAAACCCTAAATTCCAAAACCCTAGGTCCACTTTGACCCACATTTTTAGGGCTTCACCAACTTGTCTTTCCTTATTTCGCATGAGGTGCTCCAAAACATCCATCGGTGGCTTTTCCCGCTTGATGAGTTGTCCACGATCCATCTTCCTGTCTTGTCTATTATCCTCTATCTTCTCGTCCAACGATTTTTTTTCCCTTACTTCTCTCCTTCTTTTCTTCTTCTTTGACCATTTCGACCCATTCTTTGTCAATGTGCTTTCTGTGCAGTTCATACTTCGCCTTTTCTCTTCATTTTTCTGCTCTTTCTTACTTAATCCATAACCAAGGGCCAACAATCCCCCAACACTGATGTGAGTGGGAAATCCCTCTTACGAACTTAGCATTTAAGGGCTCTAATCATGCATGAATAAAATGACCATTTAAAGGCCTCTACTTTTTCCTATTCTCCCAATACAAAACCCCACATTCATGCAATACAAAGGTGCAAAAAAGATTAGGTAAATCTACCTTAAATCCTTTGTTTGATGTCGATCCCTTCGCTTTCACTCGCTTCTTGACTACAAACCTCCTCACAAAGATGACCCGCATTCACACATGGACAAACAAAGAGCTGCAAACATGCATTTCATATACTAATTGTTGGGTTAGATGTGACAATATCATAAAATAAATACACAATTTGAACACATGATATGGTGGGAAGAAAAAATTATTCATTTTTGTATTAATCTTCACAAGAGTAAACTTACAATATGTGGCTAGCACAACTCCTTGAACCTAATCCGGGGCTCCTCTTCACAATGCACCAACTACTCAACCTCACAATACAATTGCAGGAAATTGGGGCAAAGGGGGGATAAATTTGGGCATAGCTTCTATACTCTTCTTATTTTTCTTCTCAAATGGGACCCCTACCCCTTTTTTTATAGGTAATTATCTGGTTGAATGACTGGCCATAGGAAGCCAAACGGTTTTAGAAATTTCCCAAACCTTTGTTTCCCATTTGCAACTTTCCATTTTTCATGCTTTTTTCAGTATACGCGGGCTGTAGAAGGCTTGTAGGCATATGGATGGTGGCATACACGGTCTGTAGAAGGCCAGGGCACGTGTGGCTCAAAAAAGAGGGATTTTTAGAAGATATTGGATCAAGAAAATGGCAAATAGTAGGGCCTGAGGCCAGGTATGCAAGCTAGGTGCAAATTATGCTTGTAATAGATGCCCACTAAAGTGTGAGGTCAGAAGAGCATCTGATGGCCGAAATACTTTACCAATATTTACCAACGTGCCAAGTGAGTGAGACCAGGGACCATTATTGGGGAGCTGCCATCTAAAAAATAACATTTTGTCTCTCCGAGGCAGGCATACCCATGCTCAGGATAAAAAACTAAAATCATGGTTGCCAATCAAATACACTACAGATCCATGTCATATAACTATATAAAATGTAGTCGCGATCAATACACAACAGATCTACATCTAAAAATCAAAAGATATACATGTATAGTATCCATCTTCAAGAAGTTAAGTGTCATCTGATGGCTGGAGATGATGCTTTCAGAACTCGAGCAACAACTTCAAGATCTTCAAAACTCGGGTAAGAGTGTAATGTGAGTATACGACTTCACTATCTAGAGGTCTTCGACATCTTGTCGTGAATAGACAAGAGGATCTCAATGATCAGGCAGAGAACTTCATTGATTTTGAACAAGGATTTTGATTGGTGTTTTAAGATGGTTGGGCATGAGGACAAGAGACAAACTGCAAAAAGGTCAACACGAGCTTGGAAAAAACTTACCTTGGACAGTAGCACGAAAAATGATGAGACTCAGGCAGCATGATATTGACGTAAGTTGACGATGCAGGAGGCAACTCCAACTCTCCATATGTTTGGAGGAATAACCAAATGGAGGAGGACACGACTCTATGAGAATAGATTCCTAAGGTCATACTATATCCAAGATCTTTTATGAACAAACATAAAGATGTTCCTTGTCCAAGGGCGACTCCTTGTGCTGCCAACAAAAATAAAATACTTTTGCTTTCCTCTTTTTGGGGTATATTTGATTTTTTTTTTGTCTTTTTTCAATATTTTGAAAATCTTTGAAAAAGAATAAAATAATGTTATGTTACAAAGGAGGAACAAGTGTCACTAACATACTCATTCGAGGTGCAAGGAACACACTGATGCTCAAAGAAAGGGGACACTCGGAAAAAACCTCCATGGGTCAAGGTGTCAAGTCGCAGGGGCAAAGGGCTACAAGGCTTGCGTATAAGGCATGTTTTATATGGTTCAATTGAAAGCTACATGGAGCTGACTTTAGGCCAATGACGTAGGAGTGCAGGTGCAATTAACAAGACACAATGATAACATCCTTCGATGTATTTTTAACGAGCCCAGAGAAGGCAGGCTCGGCAATTTTTCATGTTTAGAGAGTCTGAAAAAGCGTAAAAGAAGACTCTACTGGGGTACCTTTTTCAAAAATAGTCTATTCGATTCGAAAAGGGGGTAAATTAGCACCGAAAAGATGACTATTCAAACTAATTTTAATGAGTGTGACAAAGACAAGATCACTTGACAATATTTTCATTTTTAGGGAGTACTCTGAAAAGAGATTAACTATGGACTTCGTAAAGGTTGCTTTTCTTGGCCATTTTAATGAGTGTGAAGAAACAAGGTCACTCGAAAATCTTTTCAATTTTATGGAGTTTGAAAAGAGATTAACTATGGACCCTGTAAATGTTTTTCTTCTTGGCCATTTTAACGAGTGTGAAAGAATAAGGTCACTAGACGATCTTTTCAATTTTAGAGAGTCTGAAAATTTTAAGAACCAAATATCAATATAACATAGAAAAAGCTCAGAAAAAGTAATCAATGCCTTGAAAAAGAGATAATTTCAGATAATAAGACTCTTCGAGGGGGCAACCTCCTTTTACCCCACTTAAATGTTCAAGTACAAGATGATTCAAAATGAAAATGTCTCCTTGGTATATATAGGATACTAGGAGGTATAATTACA
>ML777005.1:919911-949215 GCA_009831015.1 Picea engelmannii
CCTTACTGTACTTGCTGTCACAATTAAAGCATAAACCTTTTGCTTTTCTTTCCTCCAATTGTTGAGGTGTCAACCTTGTAGGTTGAGGTGTTTTAGGAGAAGGAGCATTGTTCTCTCTATATATGTTAGGATTGGTCCTTCTAGTATCCATAGCCATATTTTTACTTTCAACATTTCTTGCCACCTTAAATGCATTCTCCAATGATTTGGGTTTCCAAAGGAAAACCTCATGTTGAATGTTATCCTTTAAAGTTCCTATAAATACATCAATCAAGTGCTCATCTGGAATATCGGTTACCTTTATATTCAATCTTTGGAAGTTCTCAATGTGCTCAGTGACTGAACCATTTTGCTTGAGATTTATCAATTGGCTAAAGAAGGTATTGCTCCTTGTATCCTCATAGTGTGCTATCATTTATTCCATGAAAATTGTCCAAGTGACGAGTGATTTGCGAGAATAAAGCCATCAATACCATACAAATTGATTAGGTTCTAAATATAAAGAAGAAATTCGTACCTTTTGTGTATGTGGCACATTATGGAGATCAAAGAATTGCTCCATCTAAAGTATCCATGTGATTGGGTCCTTGCCACCAAACTTCCTCATATCAATCTTAGGAATGTGGTTGGTCTTCAAACCAAAGTTGGAGTTTCTCCATTCTTGATTCACCTTCCTTGTGTCCTCATCATGAATTTCATGGGATGCATTTTCACTTTCAGGTGTCTTCTCTGTTATGAAATTTTTAAATACTTCCATGATCTCCCCTTTTTAAACCATCCATCTTAGTATCCAACTTATCTTCCATTGAATCTGTTATCACTCCAAGAAACTCTTTAGGGTTGTAGGCTAAAGATGCTTGGTAACTTAAGAAATGCAATAAAATGTATGCTTGTATCAATGGGATAACTCAGTGACTAATGAGAAGAACAACTCATCATGCATTCGAATGAGACAATGCTTTTAGAAATCAATAATCAGATTGAGTAATTGGAATAGGGTATGAAGAATACTAGCCTAGATAACCAAGTACGTTAACATGCAGGGTCATACAAGATAGTAAGAGATCCTTTAATTCAAATTCATGAGCTTAATAAGAAGATAATAGTTCTTAGAAGCTGAGCTAAACTGAATTAAAATACAGAGTAATGCAACACATGAACAAATCTGAAATTGATAGCAAAAGAAGACTGTGATTCATATCAAGATAAGAGTCTTAGTACATGAGCCAAATATATCCAGGATTGAACCTCCCCCTGGTTCATCTATTGTCTTTATCTTTATAGCTTTACAATGTACAGATCCGATCCTATGAAAAGGGATCTAGGATACTAAAAATAACATAACATAAAACTAATTGTAAACTCTAAAGGAACAGATCCTTTATTAAAGGAAATCAAACCATATCTAAACTGAAGTCTTCGATAGCTGCAATAGTATTCAACATCCTTCAATGTGATGACAAGGAAAAAAATCTTCAAAGGCTGAAAGATAAGGTCAAAAAAATGTCACCTGGAAAGACAGGTCATTCTTGCCATAAATAGGTAACAAACTTTATCTCTTTCATCTTACTGGAAACTCAAAAACTGGAACAACACTTTGAAACAGATCCTCTTAATTATAACTTTGACTTATAAATCATCTTCGTGATCTCCTCTTAATTATAACTTTGACTTATAAATCATCTTCGTGATCTGTAAGATAATAAAACTTCGATCTGGGAAAAATTCATTCTTTTTCTGGCCATCTCAGGTTTCACCAGCTATTTCTCCTTACGATCTGCTAGTTAGTTGGTGAATGCTCTGCTTTTCATCAGCTAACTAGTTATAATTTTGCCTTTTGCGCTGGTGAAAGATCTATCTTTGGATAGCTTTTAGAATAGATTTCCTCTGTTGAATAGCTTCTTGCTGACGGCGAACCAAATCTGTATGGGTCGTGAAATATTGTAGAGATATCCCATGGAAATCTTTAATAGATGCAAAATTATGCTTCACCATAAAGTCCTTGAGCTTAGAGAAGAATTGCTTAACATGTCCATAACCATGCATCATGACCACTATGCCATAACCATGCATCATGACCGCTATGCAGATCTGAACAGTGTTTACTACAAGCAATATAAACTCAGCAGCATGACCTCCATTTTCAACTCCTCCTATGCCAGAAAGTGACCTCCATTTTCAACTCCTCCTATGCCAGAAAGTGATAAATCTGGATCAGGAAACTCAGACTTCATCATCTACGCAATAAACATTACTTTTGCAAGAACAATCGGATGCACAACCTTGAAGAATATCCACCAGGGGTTGAATAACCCTCCACACAAGGTTCAGTCCCTAATGTGTCAAGATTGATTCCCATTACACTCATAATTGTGTTAATAACTAAAATTTCTTCACTTCCTGACCTTAATGCCACTCTCGCTGGCTCAACAAAATCTATAACGTTTGGAGTTATCTTTGCCCAAACTGGGACTATTGCTTTCTCATTTACTCAACCACAAACCTCCTCCAATAATGCACAGTCTTTACCAACTGCATCACTCATCTTGCGCTCAGGCATCCTGTGAGGACAAGAGAAGTTAATCTTAAGTGCATCAACTCCAATTTCTTCTATCAAATGAAAATTATAAATCTGCAAAGACTATTCTTGACCTGCATAACCTTGATGCTTTCGTTGATCAATGCCAACACAATCTGAAAATCCACATTGGTGGTAGAGGCCGGATCCGACACCTTCCCAGTCTTGGAAACTCTTCCTCGGCCTTCACTCTGTCATGAATAAGAAGGATAATGTCACCACCATTGCGAAAAAACAGATCAGGGCCACCGCTGGGACCCCAGTCAAGAGCCCTCTCGACGCACCACCAATACTCCTGCAGTGTTTCCCCATTCAAGGCAAACATAGTTGCACTATCGTGGCATGGTCCTAAGTGTCTGAATCATGATGTGGAGGAAACTCGTGATCCAGGTGCCCTTGAAGGGATGAGCGGAACTAAACTTGACCCGACAAGTCATCAATCTGAGCATCTCATCGTTTTCCAGAAAATTCCTCTTCTCCTTATCTATTGTATTTTGGCAATTCATTGACCACATGAAACAGTAGAGAAAACTGATTTTAGAAGATCAGGAGCCCTGGACGCAAACGCCATACATGGATTTATTTTTGATTACCATACACTCATCTGTGTTTTCCACTAGATGATAATGAATGGCATATTTGAAACCACTTGAGCGCTGGATGTAATTCATCTGAGAGGCAGCGAATTCTTGGTGCAAATCTACCTGTTCATGTCTCTTTGCTCGTGGCCATATGCCATCAACCTGTCAAATATTCAAACCATGCATATATTTCACCACATGACACCTGTGCATGTATTTTCCAAGCTGGCACTCGACTCTTGCTCTTGGCATAAGGGTTTCTAGCTCGTGGTATGATTTGCATGCAACATATACCTTTGATTTATCATAAAATTCAACACGCAGCTGTACTCATCAGATGTTGCACACGCCTTCTCTGCCTGTTATTTGGCATCTGTCATTTTGACTGTGTGTTTAATTTATTGAAGAGCTTCAATTCCACATGTATTGGGATTCTGTATCTTACAGTTCTTTTTTTAAAATACACTAAGATTTATATTGATATAACGATAGGTGTGGACAGGACATGGAACTCAGCGCTAGGTTTGAATGTTGCATTGTATATTGCATGGCTTGGTTTGACCTATCGACATGGCATATGAATCAATATTATGAGTTAACTTGTGGCTTGGCCTTGTGGCTTGGTTTGTGGGCCCCCAATCTTTTGGTTTAAAAATAAAAACATAAGCCCAACTATTGGAAAAAACATAAGCCCGTGAGTTAGCTTTAAATTTGTTTAGAAACAAATGTCTAGGCTTAGGTAAAAACATATTACAAATACATATAAAGATTAACATATGAGTAGACTAGGACATAGGACATGATTAAAGCTTTAGGTCACTTTGCACACGCCACAAAAATCTAAACAAAAAAAGGAAAAAACTATAGTTTAGGCTATATATCAATTAAGAAATTTTGACAAGATGTATTTGTGAAATGCAGGTTGAAGACTGAATAACAAAGGCTTGGAGAAAACATGATCAATGAGAGCTGATAAAGAAACAAGATGGATAAGACACTGGCCAAAGGCTAATAAGAAAAATGGTTGAAACAGAGGGAGAGAGAGATAAAAACGCTCTCAAAAACCAGTGAATTTTGATCGCTAACAGAATCCATATTAGTATCCAACTTAGCTTCCATTGAATCCATCTTCTTTTGTAGTTCATTTATGTCCCTACGCATTTCTTCACCTTCATCAAGAGTCCAAGTAGGATTTTCTGGAGGCTTATTTGGTGTAGAAGTTCCCTTTTTTGGTGGCATGTTGGCCAAGTATCACTTTTGAACCTTGATTTTGAGGTGGTTCTGCTAGACAATATTTCTTCTGTTGTATCTCCCAAGTTTCGACCCTTCTAGGTATGAAAAATTCTTTTATGTAGTTCTATGATATTTCTTCTCTGCAATTCCATAGTTCTGATCAAAATTGGATGTGCCAAGTGGAATTTACGGTAACTTCCCCACAACTTGCCGATTTTTGTCCTTTCCAGGAGATCTCACTTGTATAGCGTTCCCCACACAAAATAATTCATATAAAATTCTGAAACTTGCACCATAAATACTACAGACTGTCCAAGATCCAATGAAACTAGTCCCACTCAATTTGGATGCTCTAGGAAGAAGTTAAGATTTTTTTACCTAGAACACCTTCTTAAGACTAGTCAATAGGACTAGTCAGATACCCTATCTTACACAGGGTGTATATACAAATTTAAGATGACCCAGAAGCTTAAATTTTTACCATAGACACCTTACTAATTTATGTAAATAGCCTCCAGAGATCAAGGTTTGAAACGTTACAGAAAAGGTTTTATAGCGAAAATTCCACAATGACTCAGTTCAGGATGATTCCAGAGCTCTATCTTGTATAGGTTGTATCTCTGAAATTATAAGGCCTCAGGAGCTGAATTTTTAACCCAACGTACCTTTATCTATCTACTAAATATCCTCCAAGACATTCCTTCTGAAACGTTGTAGAAAAACATTTATAGCGAAAATTCCAAGGTATCTCAGATGTAGCAGCGAAACCCCAAGACCTTGAGCTCTGATACCATATGTTAAGAACCAAATATCAATATAGCATAGAAAAACCTTAGAAAAAGTACTCAACGCCTTGAAAAAGAGATAATTTTAGATAATAAGCCTCTTATAGGGGGAAACCTCCTTTTACCCCACTTAAATGTTCAAGTACCAGATGATTCAAAATGAAAATGTCTCCTTGGTATATATAGGAGACTAGGAGGTATAATTACAACTAATGGCCTAAATCCGACATAAATAAAACAACATTACTAATATAATATGCCCCAATTAAGTGGTAATGAGCCAATATTAGGGCTTAATTGAAAAGAGCTTAACTATGGACTCCGTGGGCATTCCTTTTTCGTAAATTTAGTCCCTTGAGCCCGAAAAAGGGTTAAAATCATATCCGAGGATACTCTTCTAGACAAAATGAAGTTCCTAGAGTATAACTTTGTTTGTGAAGTTGACCATCCGAACCGAAAATGGGGTAAACTACTACCGGAAATACATGCCTTCAAATTTCAGTTTAACAAGTGTGAAAGACAACAAGATCGCTTGACAATATTTTCATGTTTTAAAGGGTCTGAAAAGGGCTTAAAAGAAGACCCGTGGGGGCTTCGACTCATGTATGAAAGTAGTTCAGGTAGAGCCCACTGTTAGGCTCAAACCAAGAGTCCCTTCGATAGTCAACCTGGAAAATCTCCCAAAAGGGAAGAAAACACAAACCATAGTGCAAGTGTTCCCACGGTATAGAATCCGTAGTCATGGCTTCAAGTATAGCCTCATCTGAAGGCAATTCAAAATCTGAGAAATCATGTAAGTGAGGGTCGACAGTCCCAAAGGGTGAAGTAAACTGACCATATTCCATATGACGATGGAGGCTCTGGCCAGGACTGGTAGAGTCTATCAACGAATAATCACAAGCAAGAGGGCTTGAGGATCTACCAACAATGAGATTAGACTCAAAAGGAGACTCAAGATCACTTGGAGCAAAAGGGGGAAGCAAGGGCTCCCATGCCCCCATTGGATAAACCAAATATTCAATTGTTGAGACCAAGTCTCGAGAAGGAAAACATGATTGCACATGTTCCTGCTCATAATCAATTGAACACCGAGGATAAGACGCCACATAATTAACCTGTGGTGGGGTGGAGTCTACACGAACACTAGGAACATATAAAGGGGCAGCCTGAACTAATGCTGAATTAGGATGGCAAGTATCAGATGCCAGCTGGTCAATAGTGACAATGCTTCCATTGTGAGGGAAATGCATCACCCGGAAGAGCGTATATACCACAACGTTCATAGCATATACATAATCACGCTCGAGAAGCATATTGAAATCTAACGGGCCTTGCACCACTATAACATCGACACGGACAATCTTCCCACCTAACGAGATAGGAAACAAAGGAAGAACCCCCAAATATTCACTAGGACGTCTATCGAAATCCAACAGCTCATGCGAAGCATATACAATCTCGAGAGATCCCAAGACTTTCCAAACCAAGGAAGATAAAATAATTGCAGAGGATTCTTCATCCACAATACATCAATAGATGTTTGTTGAATTAACTTCAAAGATTACTTAAAAAGGTGCATAAGAAGGAAGACGAGGCTCAACAAGATCATTCCAATCAAAGGAAACCATCCTAGGGCTTGGAGGGGGTGTGCTCAGAGTGAGCAGAATGCCCCCTTGTTCTGAAAGTACGGAACTGGAAATGCTAAAAACATAGTCAGTTGACACTTCACTCCTGAAGAGAGGAGTGGGATCAGCCGAAGATGGCATCAGTGTGACCACTTTGGTAGACTCGACACTCTCCAAGAGAAGAGTGGGATCAACCAAAGATTGCGAGGGCATGACCACTTTCTCAACCAATGACTGCATAGACTGCAAGACTACATGGTCTAAAGGCACTTCACCCCTCAAAAGAGGATTGGGATCAACCGATGACTACATCGGCATGACCACTTTCTCAACCAATGGCTAAAAAGATTGCAAGGAAACCTCAAAAGACTCAGAATAAGAAGAGCTTGCAGAAAGGGACCATAATCTTCATACCTCTGGAAGGGTAGGGCACAAATGAGTAAGGTGATTTCCTTTGCAAATCTTACAAGGGAACTTAGGTTTACGTCCTATTCATCTAGGTTTCTCAATAGAATCAATGCCCCCGGCATGACTAGCAGTGGTTGTTTTCACATATCCAACATGACTTACAGAGATTAGTGATGAGTCGATAACATGACTTGCATAGGCTACAAACCTATTACTAGTATGACTACCAGTGACTAGACTCTTTCCCCCAACATGACTTGCAAAGGGTGGGTGTGTGCCCCCAGCATAACTTGCAGAGGCTGGGTGTTGGTACTCAACGTGACTTGCAGAGCTTGTCGACCTATATCCAACATGAATCGCAAAGGTTGGTGATTTCTTCTTCTTATTCTTCCTCTTTCTATTTCATTTAGACTTTCGGTTACTAGTAACTGTACTTTCACCAGAGGTGGGAGAAGGAGGAGGAGAAGACTTTGCTGACAAAGAAACATCAACAGGATGCCCATGACTTAAGGTGCTTAACTTAGAAGTTTCAAGAGAATTCAGGACATTTGGAATGGTACCAAACCAAACCAGTAATCCCACATTCAACCTAGGAATGTACAAAGTGGCCATCAAAGGGGCACCAATGTTTTCGAAGAAGGGAAAAGCATAAGAATCCCCTTGTGAAGGGGTTGATTGGTTGGTATCATTGGGGACTTTATCCATGAAGATCTTATGCAGAGGTTCTCCCCTTGTGGGATCGTTCGAATATGTAAAAGTCTCACACATTGACTCTGAAGACCCAGTGTTATCAAAACAACACCTATAAAGAGGCGGCTCCACGTTTCTAAGCAGAATACTGAAAATTCCTCTCAACTAGCGGAGTGGGTGGTCTACCACCCTAGGTTAGAGACCCAAAGCCACGACTAACTAACTCACTATGGAAACCTAGGGAGCACAGAGCACGCACTAAAAGTTCCTAAAGGAAAATCAAGCAAACGACTAACTAGTTGGAAGAACAGTTACACCAACCAACACTAGAGAAACTTGCCGATGCAAGTGCAACTCGAATATGGAAGCACCCTCTGGGTATAATTTTAAAAGTGTGGCCCGATGTCTTCCCTAGGTACTATGGTATACCCTCGCGGTCACCTGTCCAAGTCCCTAAAATAAAGGCAACTAGGTTGCCAACTTGTGAACAATCACCAGGCGGGTACAATTGACAGTCGGGTGGACTACAATGAGTAGGGTATCAAGACCAAAACCTATCAAGGGTATCGAAAGAAAGTGTTTCGTAATACGACTGAGGACCTCGAACAGATTCGAGACCCATGAAGCTCCATGGAAAATGCAATCAACAGAATCCCAAGACATGTCCTCTATATGCATTCCCCACTATGCTTGGTCCGAATTTGGAGGGGTTATCTCTACTACCTTTCCGCATGCGACCTTGTGCTTATCCCCTGTGTTAGAGGGGGGTCCCAGATAGTTTCCACATCACTAGAATTCTACACTCCTTAGCACAGACTCATATGTTTGTTTTAATGGCCTTGAAGAGTTTCCTCTCCAACCTAATACAAGGCCCTAACCCTAAACTAGTTGATCTACCCTACAAACATAAAAGTCTACTTATTTTTAATCAGTGTTCTTTTTAAGGCTTGATTTACTCAAAAGGTGTGGTAGTGCAACTGATGTTGTTAAGACTCTTGCAGAAAAAAGAAATGATAAAAACACTAGCAAAGAAGGATTATCTTTCTTATTTTTCTTTTGAAATGTTTTTAAGATGAGAAGAAAACACAACACTATGCTAATTTCTTTTTCTCTTTCAAATAACAATGCAAGGCAAATGCCAAGAAATAAAGAGAACTAACAAGATATATATTTTTTATATTTTCTTCCAATCAAAGCAGAAGTAACAAAATATTCTAAAAGAAACTGATGAATGCACCTCATTTTTCTCAAAATTTCAAGATAAAAATAAGTTAAAAAAGCTAAGAAACAGAATAAATATTTTAATGAAAAAGCAATATATGCTGGAGTCCAAACTAGGCTAAAATTTCTATGACAGAGACTATAATCAGACAAGAAAATCCCTGAAAAAATGACTCTTGACAGGAAAGAGGATGACTGCCTCTTCAAAAAGAATTCTAGAGAGACACACGATTGTCACTTCAACAACCAGTGTATGCATGCGGGATATCCAAGGGCAGGGCACGTATGCACGCGTGCAGTCCCACTACAGGTTGCGTGTGCCTCTGTTTTTCCTCAAAAAAGAAAGACAAGCATCTAAGCTTAGGCATGGAGTACTGGTATTGAAAACCAGAACCCCTTAAAGGTGCAAAAACTTACTTTGACAAAGAAGAGGCAAGAAATATTTAGCAAAACAAAGCTAACCTGAGGTCTTACCTAACTACCGACTACACACAGAGACTAGGAAATGATCCAGAAGACCCCTGAGAAGGATCACTTCTGACAGGGGAGAGGATGACTTCCTCTTCTTGAGAAGGATTTTCTAGATTTTCATACACGCAGCTAACACTTCAGCAACATGCGTACATACACGGGCTGAATAAAGGTAGGGCACATATGACTCTAAGTTTTTCAAAAAAAGAAAAAAAAAATTTGGTAAGAAAGGCAGGGAGTATTGGTATTGAAAACCAAAATCCTTGAACACTTAGACTCTTGCAGAAACTCAAAAAGGAAGTAAAACGAACTGCAAAATACCCAATAAAAAATCCCTAAAGAACCCTAGACACTCCCCAGTGGAGTCGCCATTTCTGATATGGTGGGATGAAAAAAGTATTTCTTTTTGTATTAATCTTCAAAAGAGTAAACTTACAATATGTGTCTGACACTGCTCCTCGAACCTCGTCCTGGGCTCCTCTTCACAATGCACAACTATTCAACCTCACAATACAATTGCAGGAAATTAGGGCAAAGGGGGGATAAATTTGGGTAGAGTTTCTATACTCTTCTTCTTTTTCTTCTCAAATGGGACCCCTACCCCTTCTTTTATAGGTATTTATCTGGTTGAATGACTAGCCATAGGTAGTCAAACGATTTTAGCAATTTCCAGAAACTCTATTTCCCATCTGCAACTTTCCATTTTTCGTTCTTTTTTCAGTATACATGGGTTGTAGAAGGCCTACAGGCGTATGGATGTGGGGATATGTGGTATGTAGAAGTCCAGGGCACCTGTGGCTCAAAAAAAGGTCTTTTTAGAAGATCTTGGCTCAAGAAAATGGAAAATAGTAGGGCCTGAGGCTAGGTATGCATGCTGGGTGCAAATTAGGCTTATAACAAACACTCACATGTGAATCGTCCCGAGGGACTGCAGGTCTGAACCTTTTGTTTTACTTCGAGTTCAGACTAGATGGAGCAGCCTGATCTCTCTTCTCTGTTCCTCCGTTCCTTGTGCAAACTATATTTTTTGTGTTTGGTACCCATTTTCAACTTCACCTGGTACCTAGACCCTTCTTCTTATGCTTTTACTGAGAGCTGCGAGGAAATTGGTTGTCATAATACAATTTCAACCGTCTCCCATTCACCAAACCTTCCTTCCATTCTCCATTCATAGTATTCAACTGCACAGCTCCTTCTTCTATAACATATGCAACCTCATATGGCCCAAGCCAATGTGTCTTGAAATTCCCTAGATGCTTCATGAACTTTTTTTCGTATACCAATACCATATCTCCTTGCTTAAATGATTTCTCCTTGATGTGTTTGTGATGGTAAGCCTTTTCTCGTTCCTTTTGTACCTGCTGGTGAAATCCTACAATGAATCTGTCTTCCTCCAGTTCCACCAAATGCACAAGCCTGTCTTGCACAATGCCTGTGTCATCCATATCTGTAAACGATGCAATTCTTAGAATAGGAACCAAATATTCCATAGGTACGACTGCTTCTAGGCCATAGACTAGCTTAAAGGGAGTCTGCATTGTCAGCTTCTTGCAAGTGGTTCTATAGGCCCATAGAACTGTTGGTACTCTCAAATCCCAATCATCCTTGTTTACGCTGCAAATATTCATCAACGTTGTCTCCAATATCTTATTGAAGGCTTCGACTGTTCCATTCTCTTGTGGGTGGTATGGTGTACTCTTCTGATGATGAACTTCAAATTTCTGGGTCAAGGCTTCAATAGTCTTATTGATAAAATGTGTACCTTGATCGCTCATAAGGGTCTTCGGGCATCCAAACCTGGGTATGATATCATCAAATATGAATCGTTCAATTGTAGTTGCACTATAGTCCTTAAATTATCTTGCTTCTGCCCATCTTGTCAAATACTCTGTTGATGTGATAATATACCTCGCTCCTACGCGCTTCCTTGGTGGGGTGATAGGTCCCACGAAATCAATTGCCCATTTCTCATATGCTTGTAAATTTAGCTGAGGTGCTAAAGGAATATCATTTCTTCTAGAAGGTTTCCCAACTCTTTGGCATACATCATAGGATCTGTAGTATTCCTTAGCATCTTTATGTAAAGTAGGCCACCAGAGGCCATCTCTAAGAACCTTCTGCGCTATTTCTTTCCTTGCATAGTGTCCTCCTACGATGCCTTCATGTGATTCTTCCAGAATTAGTGGCCTCTCTGCCTCCATAACACATCTCCTCAGTATCTCATCATGTCCCATCTTATAAAGATGTCCAACTATAAGTGAAAAATTTGTAGCACGAACTACCAGTTCTTTCTTTTGAATGATTATATATTTGCGAGGTGCCACTCCTTTTGATAGAAACTGGACTATCATGGCTAAGTGATCATCAACCTTTCTGATGGCCAACAACTATGCATCTGATACTGTATCCTCCAAACTGGTAGGTTCCTCTCCATGTTCTAACCTGGACAAATGGTCAGGTCCCTTGTTCATTCTCCCTGGCTTGACCACAATCTCAAAATCGCATTCCTAGAATAACAGTAGCCATCTACATATTGTTCCCCCCAACACTAGCTTGTTGAATAGGTATTTCAACGTAGAGTGATCAATGAACATATTAAAATGTCCTCCTAACAAGTAGTGACGAAACTTCTGCAGCACGTACACCATGGCTAAACCTTCTCTTTCAGTGGTAGTGTAATTTATCTTAGCTGTAGAAAGATTCCTGCTAGAAAAGGCTAATGGATGGTCAATATCTCTTTATCCTGGTTGTTCTAACATTGCTCCTAATTCAATAGATGAAGCATTAACATGATCATGGAATTGCTTACTCCAATCTGGGAAAACCAGAATAGGCACAGTGACCATTTTTAGTTTCAGTGTGTCGAAGCTCTGTTGACATTCCTCTGACCATTGAAACTGACAATATTTCTTTAAAATATTCTCCATGGGTGTTTTCATATATGCATAGCTCTTGATGACATTTATTTAGTATCCAATATGTCCCAACATAGTGCACAACTGTCTAACTGAAGTAGGAGGAGGTAGATCAACGTTGATGGAAATCTCTGAAGGATCTACCATCAACCCCTGCTTACACACAATATGGCCCAACAACACTCCAAAGGGTGAAAATAATATGCACTTCTTCAAGTTCAGGGAAATATGACATTGGCTGAACTTATCCAACATTAGTATTAAACATTCAATATGATTTTTCAATAAGCTAAAAACAATCCAATCATCAAAATATGCTTCCAAAAATTTATGTAAAAATTCTTTGAATGCTTCAACCACCACCCTAGAAAATATGGCTGGTGCATTATTCAATCCGAAAGGCATCACTGTGTACTGGAAGGAACCCCATTCTATTGCAAATGTGGTCTTATGTCGATCTTCCTTAGCAATCCTGATCTCGTGATAACCTGAAAATCCACCTGTGAAGGAGTAAGCATCTTTCCCTCTCACATTATCTAACACTTCATTAGTACATGTTGTAGGGAATGGATCATGCAAACATGCATCGTTTAGTTTCCTCAAGTCAACATAGATTCTGATCTCTCATGTCTTCTTATTTTGGACCACCATAGGGCTAATCTATTTTGACTCTTCAACATGTTCTACGATTCCTGCTTCCAACATTCTGTCTAATTCAATCTTCACTTTCTGCTTATATTTGGGATTCAATCTTTAGGGTCTCTGCTTGACTGACCTTGCATCTGGTTTCAAGGGGATATTCATTTCTCCCATGGGCCCTTTAATGCCCTTCATGTTAGTAAACTTGGTTGGAAACAAGTCCTAATATTCATGCATTAGTTCTGTGATCTTATTGATAGTGGCATCATCCTAATAATCTCCCACGTTTGCAAGCTTAGGTGCTTGCTCGGTTCCAATATAAACTTTATTGATTTTGATTGGTTTTCCAATGAAAGGTAGTTCGAATCCTAGTCCTTCTATGTCTCTCTGTCCCTTTGTTTTTTCGATATTCACATTCCTAGGATCATCGTCTTCATTAGCATTGATATTGTAACAACCTTGCAATTTTTGAAGAGGTGAGGTCCATTCATCCTCTTCTTTCTCAACAGGGAGGTTAGGTGCCTCCTCAAAGAATTTATTTCTTACAACTTGTAGAGATTCATCTACTGAGGGGTACTAACTTTCAAATAAAAATGTAGCTACAAAGTTCTGAGTCATATCATACCAATCTGCAGTGGCGAGGCACAATTCTTCTTGAAGATACCAATTAATAGGTGTTGTGTCCAAAGTGTTGATGAAGTTATGCTCCAACTATTCCTGAGGAATGTTTCGCTAGGCCTCCTCACAACTTCACACATGTTCCTTCAGACAACTCTGACCCGTGTATCAAACTTCACACCCTTCTACTTGTTCTGAAAAGCACACTGTCATTAAAGTGAGACATTGCACCCATTCCGCGATGTTATTTTTGTGTATCCCACAACATCTCGCTGGAATTTATTTCAAGGCCTCATTCAGTGCCAACAACCTCTGTTGTACTGGTACAATTTCTTCAAATTCCAATAAGAAAGTTTCTAAATGATTTAAACCAACAAATGTGGGGAAATTACTTACTTCAGTGCCAATCCAGTGAACTTCCTTGGTTAATCTAGCACATCTCCACGCGAAAAATTCATACATTTTGTTCTTCCAGTTCTCCAGTGCTTCTTCTGAGTCTGATGAGCATGCACTGTCACTTCTCCAGCTTAAATTCCCATATGTTGTAGGATTAATGTAATCTTATTGTATTGTTGTCAATTTATAGATATTCTCTAGCTCGTATGCACGGTGTTATTCTCTAATGGGTTCTGTGTATCTACGACCTTCATCAGGATCAAGAGGTGCAATGAACCTAAGGTCATCACCTTCAAATTTCATTCTTATTTTCTTTAAGTTAACGACAGTGGAATTGTTGAAAGCCCAATCAATTCCTAACAACACATGACAAGGACAACTATCATCAACTATCTCAATCACCTCAAAGTCCGCAAACATCCTTACCCCATCAATGTCCACAGGGACATGCTCCAGTCTTCCAAAGGGGCTTACTGCCTATTGATTATCCATCCTAATCTTGATAGGGGAGTAAATTAACTTAGGTTTTCCCATCAGTGCCCAGGTCTGCTTCATCATCACATTGAATTCTGACCCTAAGTCGAGGGCCACATAATCTATGTCATAATATCCAATATGAGCATTAAGGTGTAAGTCCTTATTTGTCCTTCTCTTTTTGGATACTTGATGTACTAATTTATTCAGCAGGGGAGATATCCTACCTATCTCATACTGTCTTATCAAATTTTGTAGTTATTGTACATCTCTTTCATCCTTAATCAAGTTAATTCAAGTACATAAGAATTACATAAACTTTCTTACCTCTTTTCCTTCTCTGGGCGAAGAAGACCAGACTGATCAAATTCCAAAGGCATTCCACATTCTGTCACTTCTAGTTGTGTCTTTGATGAAGAAGCCTGATATCTTCCAAACTCTCTTCTTTCCTCTTCAAACATATGCTTTTCTTCCCTCGGATCAAACACTTTTGTATTCTCTGCAACTCTTCTGACCCTTGATTCTTCTATAGTCTTTCCCGGGGTTACTCTGTCTTCTCTTGTAGCAGCGCCTCCTCTATTGATAACAATGACTCTGGGATCCTCTGTGCGAGGTTCTGCTAAGATTAGTTGTACTTGTTATTTTCCTCCTTGTCTCTCCTGAAGTTTGGCTAACAACATAGGACAATCTTCAATAACATGCTCAAATGAGTTGCAGTAGCTGGAAGTGGTACAAGGGTTATGGAAGTCCCTTGCCAAGTGTCCTAACTGTGCTTAGTTATAACAAATGATCTAACCTCAACCTCGACCCATACCTCCTCCTCTTCCTCTTACTATGAATCCACTGCGAGGGTTGAATTTTCCTCTTCTTCTAGAGTTAAACTGCGTAACATTTCTCTCCTGTTGTACTTTTCCTTGAATCCTATATGTATCTCTTGACCTTTCATGCAAGAGTTCATAAGCCCTACAATCCTTCTCATCATTCCCCACAAATTTACATAATGTTTAGTAAAGGTTGGTAGGTGTCTGGACATATTTTTTCATGTAATAACATTCACCAGGGTGATGTCTATTTCTACATACCTCGCACCAAGGTAGAGTAATCTTCTCCAAAGGTCTCAGAGCTCTAGAGGCCAAGTATTCATGAAATAGGGGACAATTCTCCTTATCATGGCCTTCTAATTTTCATCTGAAACACTAGTTTTCCTCTCTTTTATATTTTCCCTTGTATTTCTTCATATCTTCGACCTGCAGAGATAAGCTAGTTAGTTGACTCAAAATTTGACTCATACCTAAGCTAGATTCTCCTATAGGGGTTGATTCTAGTTTCATGGCGATCTCCAACGCCTCAACCTATGAAGAAAACTACTGTTGCATCAGATGAAATCTGATGTGTGGTAAGAGGGCAGTAATGAACCATTCCTTATTCTTCTCATCTAGAATATGAAAAATCAATCGTCATGTCAAGGTCTTAAACCTCTGATCAAACTCCCAAACATGTTTGGATACTCTCTTCTTGATTTATTTTAGTTATTTAATGCACTGCGACTCCGACTTGGGTTTCTTGAATTCTACACTCAACTCATTCTCGATGTCATTCAGTGGTTTAGGTTGTGAAACTCCCTTAACAAACTTCGTGTACCAAATCAGTACATGGTCTCTCAAGGTGGTACTAAACTGAGTTCAATTAACTACTTCATCATTAACTTGCTTAATACTCTATATAACTTCGCATAAGAAGCAGTGTTGATCAAGATCTTTAGATCCATCTCCTATAAAGACAGGTAGCCTCATTTCATCTACCATAGATCTTCCTAAGTTTCTTGAATGAGTATGTACTGAAGTGATGGTAACAATGCTATGAGTGATCTAATAAGTCTAACTACTCTGTTTACTTAATGTTGCAAGAACAACAAGAGCTGTAATAGTACTTACTTTAATAGTCAACGCAGTTCCTAAAGTTTCTGATTCTTCTCGGCAAGGTTCTTTAGTCTTCCCTTCCTCTTCTCCAATGGATCTTGATTGTTCTTCGTTCAATAAATATTCTTCTTATCCATTGTAAAACCCTTTTTCCTATACCAGTGGTTCATGGTACTACTCAAACAGGTTCACCAGAGGAACTTCTCTGAAGATTCTCCCACTGCGCATATGTCTAACCTCTATGTCGTTGTTGCTGTCTGAGTTCTTGAAAATTAGATTTTTGATCTGACCAACTACTGTATCTTCAAGATGCTATTCTCATGCAATAGAATCTTGATATTAGACTTCAAAAAGTGTAAAAAGTTTCCCCTCAGTCCCTTAAAGAAATGCCTCTATGCTTGGTTATATGAATCTACTCTGTCAATAGTGAACTCGGTAATGTACCCTCCAATAGTTCTATCAAACTAGTGATCCACTGCTCTTGACACAACGTTGTCAACTCTCTTGACCTTCTTGATCAGTTCTGATGCCCAAACCACAAGTGGTCTAAATCTCATCTCAAACCAAATAAAATCTTGTGTATATAAGTAAAGATATACCTTCCCAACCAATCCTCTGTACTAATATTAGGGTTCTTTTTCTGAGCTTCAACGAAGTCTTTCTCTTGTTATTCTATCCTCTTTTGAATCTATGTCTTCGATGGAAACCACCTTGACATTCCCTCAAGAAGATATCGGTCCCAACAACGAAACCAATTTTTGGCATAGGGGCAGACCCGAGGTTCAAATCTAACAACTCACCAACAATCCCTAACTACTGGCCCTTTTAGTAACACCTGTGAAGTAGATGCAGTCTCACCCAAAGTAGCAATAGGGGGTTTCAGGACACAACTATCTACAACCAGAGGAAATGTAAAGTGGATCCAAGGCAACAACACACAACAACCTAGTTATTCTTTATCTCCTTAAAGCCTATTGCGCGTACTATATCTTAGATCTAATACAATGATGGAATAACATAATAACAAAAAGAAAAAGAACACAACATTAATCACACAGAACAACAAGATATATGTGGTTCACCCTCTCCCTAGGGCTATGTCAACAGAACTACATTTCTTGATATTATATGAAAACAAATAGTTCTATATACAGACTTAGCTTGAAGATCTCTTTCTCTTTCTCTTATGTTCTCCCCTCCCTGTGCACCCAACTGCAGGGTTGATATTCACACCTAGATAAATATCTTACAATACATATGCTCTCTCTCAACCCACAATGAAAAACTCAGAACAAATAACGAACAACCAACTATTGAACAACCTCGAACCCACAACCAACCCCCCTTTCTCTCATTTGGGTCCTTATTTATGCATTACAATGGTTCTCAAACAACCTTAGGCCGAAACCTAGGTGTCAAAACCCTAAATGCCAAAACCCTAGGTGTCTAAAACCCTAGGTCCACATTGACCCACGTTTTTAGGGCTTCACCAACTTGTCTTTCCTTATTTCCCACGAGGTGCTCCAAAGCATCTGTCAGTGGATTTTCCCACTTTATGAGTTTTCCACGATCCATCTTCCTTGCTCTTCTTATCCAACGACTCATTTTCTCTTTCTTCGCTCCTTCTTTTCTTCTTCTTTAACCACTTCGACCCATTCTCAGTCAATGTGCCTTCTGTGCAGTTCGTACTTCACCTTTTCTCTTCCTTTTTCTTCACTTTCTTCCTTAATCCATAACCAAGGGCCAACAATACCCTTGAAATATTTGAATATCCTCTTGACAACTACTAAATGACTTTGTTTAGGAGAACACTCATAACAACCTACCATTCCAACAACTTTAATTATATCAGGACGAGATGTTGTGATGCACATAAGACTTCCTATCATTGATCGATATGTTCTTTGATCAACATCAGGTGAAATATCATATTTAATGAGATTGCAAAAAACTACCATAGGTGTACTAATAGGAGAGGAATCTTCGATCTAAAACTTCTTCAACATCTCTTTACAATAATTTTCTTGAGAGATAAATAACCCCGTAGAACTCTGATTGATTTGAAAACTAAGAAAATATGACAGTTATCCTATCATGGACATCTCAAACTCAGTTTGAATAGAATTAGAAAACCACTAAACAAAAGGGTTATTAGTACATCCAAAAATAATGTCATTTACATAAACCAAAACAAATAATAAATCATCACCTTCAGACTTAATGTATAGATTACTGTCAACAATACCTTTCTTGAACCCTTTGTTCTGTAGAAATTTGTCTAGTCTATAATACCATGCTCGTGGTGCCTATTTCATTCCATATAATTCCTTTTTCAACTTACAGACATAGTCAAGATTATCTGTCAATGAAAATCCTTCAAGTTGCTCCATATATACTTCTTCTTCTTCTAGATCTCCATTAAGAAATGTTGACTTAACATCCATCTTATATACTTTAAAGTTCTTATGACATGCATAGGAAAGAAACATTCTGATGGCTTCTAATCTTGCCACTGGTGCAAAGGTTTCATCAAAATATTGTCCTTCTGGCTTTATTCCTAACAATTTGGCCTTGTTCATTCATTTTATTCTTAAACACCCATTTAACACCTATTAGTTTCTTATCTGTAGGTCTAGGAACAAATTCCCAAGTATTGTTCTTCTCAATCTCTTCAATCATAGCTCTAATCCAATCATCATGTTTGTTGGCTTCATCAAACCTTTTAGGTTCAATCATAGATAGGAAAGCAATTTGAGATTGTTCTGAGTCTTTAATTAATTGCCTTCTTTTCTAAACTCCTTTATTCATATCACCAATTATCTGTTTTTCATGATGATTCTTTCTAACAATTCTGAGAGGTGGTTTTGTTTCTATCTACTAATTTGAGTTTGCCTGAGTATTTGTATCTTCATCTGACTCAGGGTATTCTCTTTTTTATTCTTGGACCTATTCATCTTAAACTTCAACTTCAACTATATCCTCTATTGTTGATTCAACATTGCTTACATCTCGTACCAAGATTTTTTTATCAAATTTTATGTCAATACAATCAACCAATTTATGCAGCCTCTTATTATAACATCTGTATCCTTTATTGTTTGTAGAATACCCTAAGAAGATACCTTCATCAACCCTATCATCATCTTTGCCAAGATTTTCATCATTATTCTTGATATAACACTTATTCCCAAAGACTTTAAAATGCTTTATTGAAGCAAGTATTCCAAACCATAGTTCATAAGGAGTCTTGTCACTATGTGGCCTGAGATGAGATTTGTTAAGAATATGTACAGTTGCATGAATTTCTTCTACCCAATATGTCTGAGCAATATTCCTTTCATTCATCATTGATCTTTCCATCTGCTGAACTGATCTATTCTTCCTCTCAACTACTCCATTTTGTTGTGGAGTCCTGGGAATAGTATACTCTCTTTTGATCCCATGTTTATCACAAAAATCTTTGAAGTCCCCTGAACTAAACTCTCCTCTATCAGAACTTACTGCGTTCAATCTTTTTCCTCTTTGATTCTCAGTTAGATCATTAAACACTTTGAAATTTTCAAATGCTTCAGATTTTTCTTTCAAAAAGGCAACCCACATGAGTCTAGAATAATCATCAATAATCAACATGAAATAATTTTGTTTTCCTGTACCTTCCTTCCTCGATGGTCCACATAAATCCATATGTACTAACTGAAGAGGTTTCTTTGTTGATGCAAAGTTATTAGATTTAAACTGTTTCGAGTAAGTTTTCCTATTTGGCAAGGTTTTCATACATAATCATATGGCTTTGATATCTTTGGAAGATATTTTACTGCCCCACTATTTCTAAGTTTGATTAGATGATCAAAATTTAGGTGTCCAAGTCTCCTCTGCCATAGCCAACTTTCATCATACTTGCTTAAGTGACATTCTTGTTTTTCTTCTTTGAAAACATAAACATTGTTTTCTGCTCTTATGCCTTTTGCAATCAAATGTCTTGAATTCTAGGATTGTATTCTACAATATATAGAAGTGAAAACAACTTCACATCCTCTGTCACAAACTTGACTAACACTAAGAAGATTATGTTTCACACCATCTACAAACAACACATCTTGAGCTTTCCCTTTTTCATTACTTAGACTTACCATTCCTTTACCTTTTATTTTTCCTGGTGCATCATTCCCAAAAGTTACATTCCCTGATTTTCTTTCACTTAGAGACAAAAACATACTTTTGTCTCCAGTCATATGTTTGGAACATCCACTATCAATATACCAAGGATCATTTTGTCTTTGAGTAGAAATTACTAACCCACATTTATTACTTTCTTTCTTTTTCCATATTTTGACATTTTCAGCTGAGGAATTTATTCTTGGATCAACTTTGTAATTCTTCAAGTGACAATCTAAGTCTTTGTGACCAAAATTATGACAAATGTAACATTCAGGATCATTATACAATGGATCAAAATAATTGTTACGATGTTGTCTACTCACTAAATGTTTATTTCTATGTTGCAACCATTGTTCATTCTGTGACCTGCTTAGTTGCATAATTCTAAACTTAATTCCACAATTTGCATCTTTATGACCAAAATTAGAACAATATTAATAGTAACCATAGAACAAATTTTGATACCTGAATATTGACCTTCCTCTTGAAATTGGTTTCTTTATATTTTGTTGGCTTTGTTCCTATTCAGAATTCAACTCATCTTTATTAACTTTTGTTTGTAGAGCATGATCATAATCTGACTGTCTGCTGACTTGAAATTTGATCATCTTAGTAGATTCTTTCTTTTCTGTCTAACTGCTACTTGAACCACTTTCATAACCTAGACCAGTTTTTATCAATGAAGATCTTTGTTTACTCAAGATTCTATTCAATTCTTCTAAGGCTTTGATACTTGACATATTTTGGTGATACAAGGCTTGAAACTTCTCCAACTCTTTTCTAGTTTTCACTACTTCTTCTTCCAGAGCTTCACATCTCACCTTCTTCTCTGCTAATTGTTGTTTCAGAATATCTTCTATTTTATTTGCTTGTTCTAATTTTACTTTTAAAAAAACAAAATCTTCACTTGGTTCTTTACCATTCTTTTCAAACTGCATCAACAACTGTTTTTGTTTTCTCTTCTTAAGTCTGAGTCTATCAATATCTTCTAAGGCACTGATTAGTTCACCTTTCATATCAACCACAACTTCTTCATCATTCATGTCACTTCTTGTGTATTCATCATCAAGGTCTCCTATGGCCATAAGCATAACATCATTCACTTTATCTTCGCAAGATGAATTGTTATCTATGTCTTCAGAGGAGTTATCATTATTTGCACACAAACTTTTCTTTTTACTATATTTATTAAATTTGTATTTCTTTTCTTCATTAGAGTTATGGTATTTTTTCTTGTGAGGACACTTAGATGCAAAATGACCTATGTTTCCATAGTTGAAACATTTAAATGGCAGTTTGCCTTGGTATTTGCTTGATCCTTTCTTAAACCTTCTCACAAATTTTGCCTCAATATCATCTAATTCTGAATCAGTATTCTTGTCTACTTTAAAATATTCTTCTCTAGTGATGGATTTATCTTTACTCCTCATTTCATAAGCCGTCAAAGTTCCTAGGAGTTGATTAATAGGCATAATTTTAAGATCATTTAGTTCTTCTATTGCAGAAACTTTTGGATTAAATCTGTCAGGCAAAGATCTTAAAATATTCTAAACAAAAAGTGTGTCTTCAATCTTCTCACCAAGACCCTTCATGGCATTCACAAGCTCCTCATCTCTTAAAAAATATTTACTAACTATTTCATCCTCATTCATCTTTAGTTGTTCAAATTTCAATCTATATGTCTGAAGTTTGGCTAATAACTGTTAATAATTTTATCCCACATCTCTTTGGTAGATTCAAGATGCATCACCTTTACAAATTCATCTTCAGAAAGCCCACCCAAGATAACATTCATTGCCTTTACATTGAAGCTAAAATATAGCATTTCATATTTGGAAGCTAGCACAACAGGTCTCTACTACATCCCAAACATTAGCACCCAAGGCCATAATGTACGTTCTCATTCTAACTTTCTAGAAAGAAAAAATTGTTCCATCAAACAGAGGAGGCTTATTGGTTGACGTCCCTTCATGACTTGTCATGTTTAAGCTTACAGATCTACCTTTAAATAAAAGGAACCTGCTCATATACCAATTGTTGAAATTAGTAAGACAACTGAGAGGGGGGGGGGGGTTAATCAGTTGTTACTGTGCTTAAACAATTTTATGTCTATAAAAATATTGTTGCTCTTCTCCAACTGATAATCAAGATTATGCAAGACATAAACAGTATAAATAGTTAACATCAATCATACACATGATAAACACACAGACAAATATTCATGAGGAAACCCATAAAGGAGAAAACCTCTTCTTCTTAGAATGATAGACAATCTTTTATGTTTTTGTACATCATCTATCTTTGACCACCAACTCAAAATGAGACTACAACCTCTTATTTAATAAGCTGCAACTTGTGGAGAGCACCAACCCTCAAGTTTCTATAGCACCCACTAGAAAGAAAAATATTTACTCCTTATTATCTCCAACACCAACTGGATGGAAGCACCCACTTCCACTAATACAAGCACCAACTTGCACACAGAAAACTCTTAGTTTTCCCTAGCACCACCCTACCACCTTGTTTTCTATCCACAACTAGATATTAGCTACAACTCCCAGTATTCAAGAATCAACTTGAATAACAAAGGATCAAAGTCCTTCCTAGTACCATCCTACCACCCTGATTATAAAACTTTTCTTGAATAATACCTTACAACAATACAGATATGTTAATGCTTACCATTTCTTCTCTTTTCTACAATTCTTCTCTGCTTTGTTCTACAATTCTGCTATGCTTCTGTCTATTCATACTCGGCTCTAATTGCTTTCATTTACCATATTATCTTTCTCTATTCTTCTCATGCTCTTAGGTTCTCGTACATTCTACTCTTTTCACCATTTCTGCTCTGTCTCACTTTTGTTCTTCATCTCTGAATTTCTTCTCACTCTGTTCATACTGTAATTTTCATTTCATATAGTTCAAATCATTTTGTAGAGAAAACAACCAACCCAACTCTATCACAACATTTTTCTTTTATTATTTCACTCATGATCCATTACACTATGAATATCCAACACCCAAGAACAATGATTCAGTTTGTATAACTGAATCATAACTGATCAAGAAATCACGAAGTGAAACATCAACCCTTCGATCAGACTGTCTATTTAATATGCACCATTGGATTATACCCACATAGGCTTGTAACAGGTGCAAATTCCTCTCCACGTGACCATTGTCTATGACCACACATCAAACAAAAAAGGCGCTTCATGACTTTGCGCTTCGGCTATAGTCACCCTGACTCTCCCAACTCTTGATCTCCGAAGTAGAGCCTAGTGACGCTATCTCCTTCCCTTAATATTTGTTGATGTGTCCTCTTGATATGACTTGGGGTCAAGCACTTCAGTAATTCGTGTTTCACGAACTCGCAAGTTAGCTCTCCTCCTTTCTCCAAAGTCTGAACTCCCGAAATCTGTGTCAGATCAACGGTCCACAATCTTTTGTGATTCGATGACCCAGATCTCCTCTTCGCACTTCGGGACTTCGCATTTTGCGATTTTGGAAGTTAGATCGCCTCCTTTCTTCCATTTCCTAATTTTTGAACTTCGCTCCTCTCTATTCGACGACCCACAACATTCCTTTGATTGAAGGTCCATATCTCTTCTTCACTAATCGACGACCCACGACATTCCTTCTTGCTCTCGTCCATTCATAATTGATATCAATGACAACACTGATATTACACGAAACAACTTGCCAACAATATCCGCCAACATATATGTTGTTGTAGTGCGCAATATTCTACTTGACTTGTGAAGCTCTGTGATAATAAATATGTTGGACAACTGAGAGGGGGGGTGAATCAGTTGTTTCCGAGCTTAAACAATTATGCTTATTTTAAACTCTTTGTAGAGCACTTAATGATGATCACAATAATGGAGGGATGTAAGCAATAGAACATTCAAAATCATTCACACATATAAAATATACAGAGACAAATATTTCCTGAGGAAACCCATAAAGCGTAAAAACCTCTTCTTCTTGGTATGATAAGTAATCTTTACATTCTGTACATTATCATACATATGAGCTCCAACTCATTGTGAGGCTACAACCTCTATTTTGCAAGCTGCAACTTGCTGAGAGAACCAACTCTCTGTTTTCTCTAGAACCAACTCCCTGGTTTCTCTATCACCCACTAGAAGGAAGCACCAACTCCCTTGGTTTCTCTAGCACCCACTAGAAAGAAGCACCAACTCCCTTGGTTTCTCTAGCACCCACTAGAAGGAAGCACCAACTCTCTGGTTTCTCTAGCACTCACTAGAAGGAAGAAACAACTCCCTAAGTGTTCCAACACCAACTGGATGGAAGCACCAACTTCTAGTCACACAGGCACTAACCTGTAAAATAGAGAACAACAATTCTCCCTTGCACCACCCTGCCACTCTGGTTTCTCTGGCTGCAACCAGATGGAAGCTACAAATCCCTGTGTTCAAGTACCCACTTGAACCTCTGAGCACAATGATCCTCCCTAGCACCTCCCTAGTACCCTAAAATATCAATCTTTGCTACTGAAACTTATTACAGTGATATAATGTTCATCAATGGCTTACCAGTCTCATCATTGTTTTGCTACACTGCCCTGCTCTGTCTACCTCACTGTCTTCCTGCACACATGCCTTGTGCTTTCTGTTTTTTTGCCTTTTATGCTCTGTGCACCATGTCCATTCAATGCACCATTCCTCTTCTGTGTATTTCAGCTGCTTCCCACAACATGCTATTTCCCCATGTGTAATTCCTCTCCACAACAACAACCATCTCTTCTTTGTTCTACGTATTTATACTATCTATGCACCTTCTTCGTTCTCCATGCACAGTTCATTTGCATGCTCTTCATCGTGCCACAATTTTTCTCATGTCGAGTTCTCTACCTAATGATCATTGCAACTCTTCATCTTCTCTGGCAGTTAAACCCATGTGTCCATCATCACTGGGTGTTATGCCGAGATTCCTTAGCCTCTCCAGCAGTCGAGACTCTTCATCTTCTCTGACACAGTCGAGCTCATTCCCTCTGTTGCAGTTCCAGGATCCAACGGTCTTACATTTGTCAATAGCCTCTATGAATAGTCTTCATGTCACTGGAATATGCCTCAAGACACTTCATCTTCTCTGGCGATCACCCTGAAGTCTCTTCGATTCCTATCACAGAAACCATCAGTAGTTTCTAGCAGTTACACTATGAACCTCCAAGAAAACACCTCAGCAACTAAATCGCCAACCATCCAAGAGTCGTGATTCATTTCTGCTAACTGAATCGTAACTGATCGATTAACTGTGAAGAGAAACAGTAGCCCTTCGATCAGATTTGCAAGTATCCAACACCGTTGGATTACAAGCACATGGTATTGCGTTGATTTTTCCATTTCGCAATTCAACATTTTGGCATTTCGTCATTCCTATGGTGAAGAGTCTCGAATCCCCAAGTCGCGATCTCAGAAATGGAGATTAGCTTCATGCTAGCTCCTCCCTTGAGCCTTCGTCTATGTGACCATAGGTTATGACCAGGGGCCAATTTGGAACACGCATTTCGCATTTCGCGTTTTGGGGATTCTGTGAAGAGTCGTCTCGACTCTCCATGTCCCAAACTCCGAAATGGAGCTTGTCTCTTCGAGATCTTCTCTATAGCTCTTTGACGATGTGACCATTGGTGGTGACCAAGCGCTTATCCATAAAACACTTTTGCAATTTTGCATTTCGGCATTTCGCATGTTGCGAATTCCTGTTGCGAGGCATCTCGACTCTCCAAGTCGTGAGCTCCGAAGTAGAGTTTAGTTGTTAGTGCCTTCCTCCAACTCTCGACAACGTGACCACAACCTATGACCACTCGCTAATCATTTGAGAACTTCTCTCTTCAGATCAATGGTCCACGATCCGTGTTGATCGGACGACTATCCTCCGCCCCGAAACTTCAGCTTTCGTGACTTTGGGGGAGAGTTGATGCTAAAAATCCCGAAACTAAATTCCTAGAATGACATCACTTGATGATGTGTCATGATCTATGTGTCTGCCATGTGTCACTCAGAATTGTGATTTCTAGGTTCCTGAAATGCCAAATCAACTTGACACTTGTCCTTATATGATTGCGCCATGTGTCCTTTCTGACATAGGCTTCCACTTGGCTTGTTGATGTGCATGTTTCAGAATTTCGAGGTTCTCTACTTCAAAGGTTAAAGTTTCTTTGATCTTTGATTTCCCGGTCTGCGAGACTCTGAAATGGAGTCTTTGTTGATGTGTCTGTTTCGGGATTTCGATGTTTCACATTTTGGAACTTCGGGACTCCTGTGATGAAGAGTCTCAACTCTTGACTCCTCCAACTCCCAGTATTTGAAACTCCGGTTGATGTGCCTATTTCAGGATTTTGACGTTTCACATTTCGCAACTTCGGGACTCCTATGATGAAGAGTCTTGACTCTTGACTCCTCCAACTCCCGGTATCTGAAACTACGATTGATGTGCCTGTTTCAGGATTTTGACGTTTCACATTTCGCAACTTTGGGACTCCTGTGATGAAGAGTCTCGACTCTTGAGTCCTCCATTCATGGTATTTGAAACTCTGAAATGGAGATTAAGTCATGGTTCTGCATTTCGTGATTTTCTGCCGTGAGTTGCTTCCTTGACTCCTGGAGTTTACGCTTCTGAATGGGATCCAACGATCACTTGTTGAACTTGCCATTGTCATGCCATTATCCCTGTGTTGCTGGTCGTGATCTTTTCCATCAATGAAAAACACACATACTCTGCACTATCTCTTCTGATCTTATCGAGATTGCTCTGCTGCATCTTCCCAAAATACTTCTGGTGCCCGCTTGGAACATTCTTCCTATACTTAAGCCATCGTCGTTGTTGTACTTTCCATCAATGACAATAATATACTGCCTGTAAAACATGCCAACAATCTCCCCCTTTGGCATTGATGGCAACAAAGGTACCTGGACTCTTTTCTCCCCCTTTGACATCAATGTCAAAGAGAACATGCTCCCCCTGAGTTGTTGCAGTATTTTTAGGAGGTATTAGATATTAAACCAACACAAACTCCCCCTAATAGGATGGACTCTATTATTTGAGGCCTGCAGAATATTTGTATCTAAACCAAAGTCTTCTCCTTCTTATTCTTGGACCTATTCATCTTCATCTTCCGCTGTATCCTTTGTAGAATACTCAAAATTGCTCACCTCTCTTACTGAGACTCCTTCATCAACCTTTTCTTATCATAACTGTATGACTCCCCCTGTCACTGTTCTCTCTCTGCTTCTAACTTCTTTCCCCCTTTGTTCCTAAAAGGTTAGCTTTCCCTAACAAGGTATTTCCTCTTGTTATCTCTACAGGATGCCATGTATATCATTTTGTAAAACAAAATGTTGTTGCTGAGGATGTTGTTGTCCTACTGAAACACTACGTAATTGTAGCTCGTACTTTTCAAACAACCCTTGGATCTGCCCATTGATTTTCATCAATTTCTATTACTGCAAATTCATTTTTCTTCCATGATTCTTACAACCCAAGGATTTTATGACCATATACATCACAAGAGAAAAAAACTACAAACATTCTCACATCTGCTTTTCCTTTTTACAAACGGAGGACTTGTATCAGGTTTCTTAGGACCACTAATTTCTACCTCGTTGAGTCCAATACCAGAATTGTCATTTGGTGATCTTTGAATATCCAAGATTTTATCCAGGGTCATGGAACTGTTCAAGAAATTTATTTGGGTGTTTGACTTCTCAACCTTCAAAATTTCTTCTTCCAACTTATGACATGATTCTTCTCCTACTTCTTCCATGGGATAAATGCTAACTGAGCATTCTTTTATTGTATCTAAATCTTTTTCTTTACTTGCAGGGAAGGATTCAATATCAACATCATTAATTGTACTTATGATCCGGATTTATGTAGGAACACAATGAAATACAGAAATACACATAAACACAGAAATGCAACAGAAATAAGACTTCATTTCATTAATAACAAATGACTGAAATATGCTTACAGACATAATGGAAATAAACTAGCTAGGGCGCTGGTAGCTTATCTCTGAGAAGAGATGTGGCCGCTACTCGCATCCATGAGAAGATGATTACAATGAGGCTCTGAAGGCCCTTTTACAATAAACGGGAATGCCAAAAGTCCTAGACAACCAAAAACCTAACCCTGGGAGATGAAGCGCCAAAAGTCATGTGGGCCCCGTTTGGGTAAGTTGGTGCATCAACTTCTCGGGGTCGTAACTTTTGCATACGATCTTCGTTTTAGGCATATGATAGCTCGTTGGAAAGATATATCCGAGGCCTACAATGATCAAGACAAAATAGCATCGTTAGAAGGTAATATGCAATAGAAAAATACCCAGAAAACATCGTTTAGGGCCTCAAAATGGCCCCGGAAGTTCAGGACCCGAAAAAACTACTAAAAATAGTAAACTGTGCGAAAAATGAAAAACTGAAAGCAGCAATGGTGGGGGTCCAAGTGGAATAGGTGGGTGGCCACCAATATCCACCTGGATCATTCCTCCCCCCTTAGGAAGCAATGGTCCCCATTGCGTTGAGTTCCTCCATGAGATGAGGAAACTTCTTCTGAACTTGGTCCCTGG
>ML777005.1:956262-998959 GCA_009831015.1 Picea engelmannii
AGGGGGGGGGGGGGTGAATCAGTTGTTACCGAGCTTAAACAATTATGCTTATTTTAAACTCTTTGCAGAGCACTTAATGATGATCACAATAATGAAGGGAAGTAAGTAATAGAACATTCAACATCATTCACACATATGAAATATAAGAGACAGATATTTCCTGAGGAAATCCATAAAGGGTAAAAAACTCTTCTTCTTGGTATGATAAGTAATCTTTACATTATGTACATTATCATACATATGAGCTCCAACTCATTGTTAGGCTACAACCTCTATTTTGCAAGCTGCAACTTGCTGAGACCACCAACTCTCTATTTTCTCTAGCACCTACTAGAAGGAAGCACCAACTCCCTGGTTTCTCTAGCACCCACTAGAAGAAAACATCAACTCCCTTGGTTTCTCTAGAACCCACTAGAAAGAAGCACCAACTCCTTGTTTTCTCTAGCACCCACTAGAAGGAAGCACCAACTCCCTTGGTTTCTCTAGAACCCACTAGAAGGAAGCACAAGCTCCCTGGTTTCTCTAGCACCCACTAAAAGGAATAAAAAACTCCCTAAGTGTTCCAGCACCAACTGGATGGAAGAACCAACTTCCTATCACACAGGAACTAACCTGTAAAACAGAGAACAACAGTTCTCCCTTGCACCACCCTGCCACCCTGGTTTCTCTGTCTACAACCAGATGGAAGCTACAACTCCCTGTGTTCAAGGAACCACTTGAACCTCTGAGGACAACATTCCTCCCTAGAACCTCCCTAACACCCTAAAATATCAATCTTTTCTACTGAAACTTATTACAGTGATATAATGTTCATCAATGGCTTACTAGTCTCATCACTGTTCTGCTACACTACCCTGCTCTGTTTGCCTCACTGTCTTCCTGCTCACATGCCTTGCGCTTTCTATTCTTTTCCTTTTATGCTCTGTGCGCCATGTCCATTCAATGCACCATTCCTCTTCTGTGTATTTCAACTACTGCCCACAACATGCTATTTCCCCGTGTGTAATTCCTCTCCACAACAACAACCATATCTTCTCTGTTTTGCGTATTTATACTATCTGTGCACCTTCTTCGTTCTCCATGCATAGTGCCTCTGCATGATATTCACCATGTCACAGTTCTTCTCATGGCGAGTGCTCTACCTGATGATCATTGCAACTCTTCATATTCTATGGCAGTTAAACCCATGCGTCCATCATCACTGGGTGTTATGCTGAGATTCCTTAGCCTCTCCAGCAGTCGAGACTCTTCGTCTTCTTTGTCATAGTCGAGATCATTTCCTCTGATGCAGTTCCAGGCTCCAACGATCTTATATTTGTCAATAGCCTCTATGAACAGTCTTCATGCCACTGGAAGATGCCTCGAGACACTTCATCTTCTATGGCGATCACCCTGAAGTCTCTTCGAGTCCTCTCGCAGAAACCATCAGTAGTTTCTAGCAGTTACACTGTGAGACTCCAAGAAAATGCCTCAACAACTGAATTGTGAACCGTCCAAGAGTCATGATTCAGTTCTGCTAACCGAATCGTAACTGATCAATTAACTATGAAGAGCAACAATATCCCTTTGATCAGATTTCCAAGTATCCAACACCGTTGGATTACAAGCACAGGGTCTCGCGTTGATTTTTCCATTTCACAATACAACATTTCGGCATTTTGGCATTCCTATGGTGAAGAGTCTCGAATCCCCAATTTGTGATCTATAAAATGGAGATTATCTTCGTGCTAGATCCTCCCTTGAGCCTTCGTTGATGTGACCATAGGTTATGATCAGGGGCCAATTCTTAACACGCATTTCACATTTTGCGTTTTGGGGATTCTGTGAAGAGTCATCTCGACTCTCCATGTCCCAAATTCTGAAATGGAGCTGGTATTTTCAAGCTATTCTCTACAACTCTTCGAAGATGTGACCACCGACGGTGACCAAGTGCTTATCCATAAAGCGCTTTTGCAATTTTGCATTTCGACATTTCACATGTCGCAAATTCCTGTTGTGAGGCATCTCGACTCTCCAAGTCGCGATCTCTGAAATAGAGTTTAGTTGTTAGTGCCTTCCTCCAACTCTCGACGATGTGACCACAACCTATGACCACTCACTAATCATTTGAGCGCTTCACTCTTCATATCAATGGTCCACGATCTGTGGTGATCGAACGACTATCCTCCACCCTAGAACTTCAGCTTTCAGGACTTTGGGGGAGAGTTGATGCTAAAAATCCTGAAATAAATTCCTGGAATGACGTCACTCAATGATGTGTCGTGATCTGTGTGTCTGTCACGTGTCACTCAAAATTGTGATTTCCAGGTTCTTGAAATGCCAAATCAACTTGAAACTTGTCCTTATATGATTGCACCACATGTCCTTTCTGATGTAGGCTGCCACCTGGTTTTTTGATGTGCCTGTTTCAGAATTTCAGGGTTCACTACTTCAAAGGTTAAAGTTCCTTTGATCTTTGATTTCCCAGTCTGCGAGACTCTGAAATGGATTCTTTGTTTATGTGCCTATTTCAGGATTTTGGCGTTTCACATTTCACAATTTTGGGACTCCTGTGATGAAGAGTATCTCTTGACTCCTCCAACTCCCGGTATCCGAAACTCTGGTTGATGTGCCTGTTTCTTGATTTCGGCGTTTCGCATTTCACAACTTTGAGACTCCTGTGATGAAGAGTCTCGACTCTTGACTACTCCAACTCCCGATAGCCGAAAATCCGATTGATGTGCCTGTTTCAGGATTTTGACATTTCGCATTTCGCAACTTCGAGGCTCCTATGATGAAGAGTCTCCACTCTTGACTCCTCCATTCCCGGTATCCGAATCTCCAAAATGGAGATTAAGTCATGGTTTCACATTTCGTGATTTTCTACCGTGAGTTGCTTTCTTGACTCCTGGAGTTTACGCTTCTGAATGGGATCCAACAATCACTTGTTGAACTTGCCATTGCCATGCCAATATCCCTGCATTGTTGGTCGTGATCTTTGCCATCAATGACAAATAGGCATACTCTGCACTATCTCTTATGATCTTATCAATATTTCTCTGTTGCGTCTTCCCAAAATACTTCTGGTGCCCGCCTAACACATTCTTCCTGTACTTAAGCCATCGTCGTTGTTGTACTTGCCATCAATGACAAGAATATGTTGCCTGTAAAACATGCCAACAAAAGAAACTAGATCTGAAGAAAATAGGTAAGATATTAAAGCTTTGTCCTCTGATAAAGGTAATATAAGTGGAAATTTTTTCTTCGAAAGTATGAATCTAGGTCTGTTTGATAGATTTTGTCCTAGTCTGAAAACTAGGGAACAGTTAGAAGAAAGATTTGATCTGAATAAAATTTATAGAAATAGATAAAAATATGTTATTCCTATGCATAGAAATAATTTTTGGACTAATAAATGGATGCAGGAACCTAGAAAGAATTTTTGCAGATTGCAGGTCCAGCATCGTGATCCCAGTGCGTAGTACAAGGGAGGTTGGGGATCATTTAAAAGAAAGAGGGGATTGACATTGTGTTATAATTGCAGACGATCAGGACATCTTGCTAAGGAATTCCTTGGTAGAGGTCCTATTTGTCTTTGTTGTAAAGTTATTGGTCATAAAGTTGAGGATTTCCCAAGGATAATTGCTAAAGTTGGAAAGATGAACATGAGACAAGAAAACTATAAAGAAGGTCAAAAGACTAAAGATATCTTAAATAATCATACAAAAAAAGAATCAGAGACTATGTTAACATAGTTAAAAGAAGCAATGGATGATCATAAAGACATCATTTTACCAAACATATTGAAGGAAAAACAACACATAGTTACATGAATAGAAGACTTCGACATAGACTGTGTATTAGATGAAGAAACACACGTGGATATTATACCAGAAAGAACTTGGGAAATTTTGGGAAATCCTGCTATGATACCTTCATTGGGAAGGATAGGCTTGTTTAAAGGAAAGATGATAACCCTATGTGGAAGAGTTACTAATATACCTATGATTTCTCATGGAAATTCAACTGAAGAATGATGCAGGAGCATCGCCAACACATCAAGCGAGCCAGCGCGGAAGCGGGAGACAGCTGGATAAGCCAACACAATTTTTTGAAAATTCTTTGGGACTGTTGCGCAAATCTTAAATGAGTCATTTAAGAGGAGGTGCCTTTGTATATTGTAATGGAACTTGAGTGGATAGCTCTCGTCCTTTAGTAGATAGTCGGAATTTAATAGATTTAATGTAGTTAGATAGGAATTTAATTCTAGATTAGATAGCTTTAGAGTCCAAGAGGGAAAACGGATATAGAAACCCTCATTGTGTATTGTAAAAGTAGTTCAGAAGCAGAAGAACATGCGGAGAATTGTATGAAGAACACCCATGTACAGACATTTGAATTAATAGAAAGAGATTTGATTCAAATTCATGGTTTGTGTATTCTCTGTGTATTTGGTGTTGATATGCTCATGAGTGTTTTCTTCCTGTCATACATTTTATTTTATATGTTGTTCATACGATTTCATGGTGGAATTGAAGTCTGAAAGGAAGAGTGAATGAGTTTCAATTATTTCTGTAATTGAACCAGAAGATTCCTGCAAGGAGTGCAGTCGAATTGTCCGCAAGGAGTGCATTGATAGAAGGGTTCATTTAGAGAAAGATTTTGTCCTCATTTCCTCGAAGGTGCAGTTAGGTGCAAGAGTCGTGTAAGGAGTGCACAGGCTAAGCTAAGTCTCAGAGTTGCGATTCTGAGCGAGAGTATTGAGGACTGCTGCTGCAGGCGTGCACAGAGTCAGAGACTTCAACACTTAGACGTTGTTGAAGATTTGCCGCAAAGAGTGCATGTAAAGTTTCTTTCTGAGGGTTTGAAAGTTGTGAAAAGCTCAGGAGGAATAGACCTTTGAATTCACTGAAGAGTAAGTGTAGGGAAGCTGCCATGGGAAGTCTGAGAGAAGCATCACAGTTTGGCGAGTGGGAGAACGAGTCTCGTGGGAAGACACTTCTTCCTTTCGTAGAGTCATCAAAGGGAGAACGGACGGACGAAATATTTGGAGGGATTTCATGAATTTCTGTGGGCCGTTGGATCTCACAGAGGTGCGAGGAGGTTACAGTGTAAGTTTGGAAGAGGTTCGAAGCTCAGGATGGGCAGATTCGTCGATCCCGAGTCATAGGGACCGTCAGATATACATGTGACATCACATATCAGGGATTCGCAAGACAAAGCTCTAAGTTGTTGTAACGAAACTTGCGATATCACGATCCGCGATATCCCAACAAGCCCAAAACTGTCCATCAGTAAGAACGCATGTCAGGAGATCCCGAGGAGTCGGAGTTCGGAGAATCGGAGTTTTCAAAGACAAGAAACTCTTGCAAGCTGGAACCGCGATCCGCGATATCCCGATGGGAGAGTCGTATGGGTCACAGCAGGAGATAGTGGAGGACAAGTGGCATAGTATCGGGGATCGGGAAAAGGTAAGTCGCAAATCCTTTGGCACTAGGATTCACGATCCCACGAATTCTGAAATCCCGATTGAAGTGACGGGGTGTGGAAAGGTTAATTCACATGTGCGCATCGGAGATTCGACACATTGGGTATCGGGAGTCAAAAATTCAAAGAGAATGACATCGCGAGTTGCGAAATCGTGATAGAGAAGAAGTCCCGATAGGCACGGGAAGAAGTCAATGTTGACTGGCCATCGGGCCTCGGGGATTTGAGATCCCAGAGATAGACAGAGAACTTGCGAAGCCGCGAGTTCCAATTTCCCGATCACTAAGGGAGATCACTTGGAAGAGTCGTTGTGGGTAAGGAAAATTCCCGATAGGGAATTAGAGGAACCTTTGAGTTCTCCGGGCTGTGAACGAAAGAAGATCCTGAGGAAGCGGACGTTCTTCGAGGAGTGAGGCTGCGTCAGAGTGGTATCAGAGCGGGAATATCTATTTGCTTTTTGTAGCAGAGAAGAAAGGAAAATTTTCCATGCCGCCGAGAAGAGAAAGACAGTCACCTGATCCAGAGGATAGGGAGGTGAGGAGAAGAGGCAGGTAGGTAGTCAATCCAAAAATGGGGAGACAGATGAGAGATCTCCGAGAAAGACTCGAGGACATGGATACAACTCAAAGACGCACAACTAGTACAGGGGATCTGAGTGATTCCAATAGCGAGATTGAGGCTGAGCATGACGAGGAAGTTGCAGCCGAAGATGCATCAACCGAGCGGTTGATCAAATCCATTGCCAGGATGGGTGCGAAGGTGAAAATGGACATTCCAGTTTATGAGGGAAACTTGGATGCAGAGGAGCTACTGGATTGGATTAGAGCTCTCGATACATATTTCGACTATGAAGATGTCGAAGAGGATAAGAAAGTCAAGCATGTTGTTACGCGCTTGAAAGGACATGCAGCATTATGGTGGGACGAGCTACAAGCTGACAGACGCTGCAAAGGCAAGCAAAAGATCAAGAGCTGGGATCGAATGATTGCGAAGATGAAAGCTAAATTCATCCCAAGAGATTACTGAATTTCTCTGTTTAGGAGGATGCAGAACCTGAGACAGAAGTTGATGACAGTGAAAGAATACACTGAGGAATTCTATCGACTGAAAATTAGGGCAGGTCATCGGGAGAGCGATGATGAGAAGGTTGCTAGATATCTGAATGGTCTGAGATATGACATTCAGGATGAATTAAGCATGATAACCATCCGAACGGTGGAAGATGCTTACCAATTGGATCTGAAAGATGAGGAGAAGCTGAGCCGTAAGTAAGGACAGAGAGGCCGAGGCAGAAGCCAGCCCAGAGGTAAGACAGTTGCCCAGGATAAATTCTAGAATCCCAAGGAGGAATGGAAGAAACGTCAGGGTAAAGTTGAAAGAGGTGGAACCTCACAGAGAGGGCCATATGTTGAGCAGAGAGGACAACATACAGAGCAGAGTGGAGGATATGCTGATGGCAATACTTTTCCTCGTACTAGAGGTAGAGGAAGAGGCCGAGGTGGAGTAATCACATGTTTCACATGTGGGAAAAATGGGCACAAGTCATACGAGTGTCCAGAGAAAAAGAAGGACATTGGAGAAGTTCACATCACCAAAGCACAGAGACGGGATGTTGAAGGCGAAGACGCAGAAGGCGGAAGATTGCTTATGATGCGAAAAGTCCTTTTGACACCTGAGAAGGAGGTGGAAAGTTCATTCCAAAGGACCAGACTTTTCAGAACAACTTGCACGACCAAGGATAGGGTGTGCAAGGTCATTGTTGACAGTGGTAGCATGGATAATCTCGTATCCACAGAGATGGTAGAGAAGCTGGAGCTGGAGACGACTCATCATCCAAGCCCATATAGAGTTTCATGGCTACAAAAAGGACACCAGGTAACTGTTACTAAACAATGCTTGGTCGAATTCAAAATAGGAGGGTATAATGATAAGATCTTATGTGATGTTATTCCCATGGATGTTTGTCATTTATTGCTGGGTAGACCATGGAAATATGACAGAAATGTGATTCATGATGGGAGAATGAACACATATACCCTGGAAAAGAATGGGAGATAGAAGCCCTTGGATAGACTATATGATCCAGGAAGGATTTTTGTTCAGAGGCAATCAACTGTGTATTCCGAAATTCTCCATGAGGGAGAACTTGTTAAAAGAGAAGCACAACAGAGGCTTAGCGGGACATTTTGGCCATGAAAAAACATTCACGAAGCTAAATGAGTCATATTTTTGGCCAGGGATGTGAGCAGATGTCAAGAGGTTCATTGATAGATGTAGAATTTGCCAGCATTCGAAGGGGAGGAAGAAGAATGTAGGTTTTTATCAACCATTACCCATACCAGAGAGGCCATGGGAGGCGATAAGCATGGATTTTGTATTGGGGTTCCCAAGGAAACAAAGAGGGTCTGACTCTATATTTGTGGTAGTCGACAGGTTTTCTAAGATGGCACACTTCATCCCATGCCAGAAGACCAGCGATGCGACACACATCGCAAATCTATTTTTCAAAGAGATCATTCGACTTCATGGGTTGCCGAAAAGTATAGTGTCGGAAAGGGACACTAAATTCATAGGGCATTTTTGGAGGACCTTATGGAAGAAGCTGGGAACTAACCTGGTGTTTAGTTCTGCATATCATCCTCAGAAGGATGTGCAGATGGAAGCCGTGAATAGAAGTCTGGGAGACTTGCTGAGAAGCTTGGTGACAGAACACCATAACAGCTAGGATAGCATATTGCCACAGGCAGAGTTTGCATACAATGATTCGGTAAATCAGAGCACAGGCCGAAGTCCATTTCAGGTTGTCTATGGGATACAGCCGAGAGGAGTTTCTGAATTGAGGGATTCATAACAGACTGCGACTAGCAGTGCTAGTGCATAAGAGTTCGCTAAGGCGATGAAAGAATTTCACCACAAGGTGAAGGAGCGATTGCTGAAAACAAATCAGGAATATAAGCGCAGAGCAGATCAGCATCAGAGACAACTTTAGTTTGAAGTTGGTGATCTGATTCTGGCACATTTGAGGAAAGAAAGGTTCCCGAGGGGAACATATAATAAACTGAAGATGAAGAAAATCGGGCCATGCAAGGTCTTAAGAAAATTCAGAGAAAATGCTTATGAGATTGAGTTGCCGGATGGCATTGGAATATATTCGATATTCAATATCGTAGATTTATACCCATACAGGGCAGGAGAAACAGAAACTGGAACCGAGGAACAAGTGATCCAGTGGGTGAAACAATTGCCAGTTGCAGAAAAGCCACAGATGGAATGCATACTGGACAAGAGAGTTGGTAAGAAGACCCGAAATAAGGAATACTTTGAGTATCTGGTCAAATGGAAGGGCCACCCAGTGGAAGATGCCAGCTGGGAGGATGAAGAATAAATACAGAAGCATGGATAGACCGTGCAGGAGCTCATGGACAGGAGCCCATGAAAATTTTCAAGCCGAGGAGTATGATGTAGGAGCATTGCCAGCACATCAAGCGAGCCAGCGCGGAAGCGGGAGACAACTGGATAAGCCATCACAAATTTTTGAAAATTCTTTGGGACTGTTGCACAAATCTTAAATGAGTCATTTAAGAGGAGGCACCTTTGTATATTGTAATGGACCTTGAGTGGATAGCTCTCGTCCTTTAGTATATAGTCGGAATTTAATAGATTTAATGCAGTTAGATAGGAATTTAATTCTATATTTGATAGCTTTAGAGTCCAAGAGAGAAAATGGATATAGACACCCTCATTGTGTATTGTAAAAGTAGTTCAGAAGCAGAAGAGAATGTAGAGAATTGTATGAAGAACACCCATGTACAGACATTTGAATTAATAGAAAGAGCTTTGATTCAAATTCATGGTTTGTGTATTCTCTGTGTATTTGGCGTTGATATGCTCATGAGTGTTTTCTTCCTATCATACATTTGCTTTTATATGCTGTGCATGCGATTTCATGGTGGAATTAAAGTCTGAAAGGAAGAGTGAATGAGTTTCAATTGTTTCTCTAATTGAACCAGAATATTCCTGCAAGGAGTGCAGTCGAATTCTCCGCAAGGAGTGCATTGACAGAAGGGTTCATTTAGAGAAAGATTTTGTCCTCATTTCCTCAAAGGTGCAGTTAGGCGCAAGAGCCATGCAAGGAGTGCGCAGGCTAAGCTAAGTCTCAGAGTTGTGATTCTGAGCGAGAGTATTGAGGACTGCTTCTGCAGGCATGCGTAGAGTCAGAGACTTCAACACTTATACGTTGTTGAAGATTTTCCGCAAAGAGTGCGTGCAAAGTTTCTTTCTGAGGGTTTGAAAGTTGTGAAAATATCAGGAGGAATAGACCTTTGAATTCACTGAAGAGTAAGTGCAGGGAAGCTGCCGTGGGAAGTCTTGGAGAAGTGTCACAGTTTGGTGAGTGGGCGAACGAGTCTCGTGGGGAGACACTTCTTCCTTTCGTAGAGTCATCAAAGGGAGAACGGACGGACGAAATCTTTGGAGGAGATTTCACGAAGTTCCGTGGGCCGTTGGATATCACGGAGGTGCGAGGAGGTTACAGTGTAAGTGTGGAAGAGGTTCGAAGCTCAGGAGGGGCAGAGCCGTCGATCCCGAGTCATAGGGACCGTCATATCTACATGTGACATCGCATATCGGGGATTCGCAAGCCGAAGCTCTAAGTTGTTGTAACAAAACTTGCGATATCGCGATCCGCGATATCCCGACAAGCCCAGAACCGTCCATCAGTAAGGACGTGTGTCAGGAGATCCTGAGGAGTCAGAGTTCGGTGAATCGGAGTTTTCGAAGACAAGAAACTCTTGCAAGATGGAACCGCGATCCGCGATATCCTGACGGGAGAGTCGTATGGGTCACAGCAGGAGATAGTGGAGGACAGGTGGCATAGTATCGGGGATCGGAAAAAGGTAAGTCCCAAATCCTTTGGCACTAGGATTCACGATCCCATGAATTCTGAAATCCTGATTGAAGTGACGGGGTGTGGAAAGGTTAATTTACATGTGCGCATCAGATATTCTGCGCATCGGGTATCGGGAGTCGAAAATTCAAAGAGCATGACATCGCGAGTTGCGAAATCGCGATAGAGAAGAAGTCCCGATAGGCACGGGAAGAAGTCAACGTTGACTGGCCATCGGGCCTCGGGGATTTGAGAGCCCATAGATAGACAGAGAACTTGTGAAGCCACGAGTTCTGATTTCCCGATCACTAAGGGAGATCACTTGGAAGAGTCGCTGTGGGTAAGGAAAATTCTTGATAGGGAATTAGAGGAACCTTTGAGTTCTCTGGGCCGTGAATGAAAGAAGGTCCTGAGGAAGCGGACGTGCTCCGAGGAGTGAGGTTGCGCCAGAGTGGTATCAGAGTGGGAATATCTCTTTGCTTTCTGTAGCAGAGAAGAAAGGAAAATTCACCATGCCGTCGAGAAGAGAAAGACAATCACCTGATCCATAGGATAGGGAGGTGAGGAGAAGAGGCAGGCAGGTAGTCAATCCAGAAATGGAGAGACAGATGAGAGATCTCCGAGCAAGACTCAAGGACATGGAGACATCACAAAGATGCACAGCTAGTGCAGGGGATCTGAGTGATTCCGATAGCGATATTGAGGCTGAGCGCGAAGAGGAAGTTGCATCCAAAGATGCATCAACCGAGCAGTTGATCAAATCCATTGCCAAGATGGGTGTGAAGGAGAAAATGGACATTCCAGTTTATGAGGGAAACTTGGATGCAGAGGAGCTACTGGATTGGATTAGAGCTCTCGATACATATTTCGACTATGAAGATGTCGAAGAGGATAAGAAAGTCAAGCATGTTGTTACACGCATAAAAGGACATGCAACATTGTGGTGGGACGAGCTACAAGATGAGAGACGCTGCAAAGGAAAGCAGAAGATCAAGAGCTGGGATCGAATGATTGTGAAGATGAAAGATAAATTCATCCCAAGAGATTACCAAATTTCTCTGTTCAGGAGGATGTAGAACCTGAGACAGAATCTGATGACAGTGAAAGAATACATTGAGGAATTCTATCGACTGAACATCAGGGTAGGTCATCAGGAGAGCGATGATGAGAAGGTTGCTAGATATCTGAATGGTCTGATATATGACATTCAGGATGAATTAAGCATGCTAACCATCCGAACGGTGGAATATGCTTACCAATTGGCTCTGAAAGATGAGGAGAAGTTGAGCCATAAGAAAGGACAGAGAGGCCAAGGCAGAAGCCAGTCCAGAGGCAAGACAGTTGTCCAGGATGAATTCCAAAAGCCCAAGGAGGAATGGAAGAAACCTGAGGGTAAATTTGAAAGAGGTGGAACCTCACAGAGAGGGCCATATGTTGAGCAGAGAGGACAACATACAGAGCATAGTGGAGGATATGCTGATGGCAATACTTTTCCTCATACTAGAGGTAGAGGAAGAGGCCAAGGTGGAGTAATCACATGTTTCACATGTGGGAAAAATGGGCACAAGTCATACGAGTGTCAAGAGAAAAAGAAGGACATTGGAGAAGCTCACATCACCGAAGCGCAGAGACGGGATGTTGAAGGTGAATACGTAGAAGGAGGAAGATTGCTTATGATGCGAAAAGTCCTTTTGACATCTGAGAAGGAGGTGGAAAGTTCAGTCCAAAGGACCAGACTTTCCATAACAACTTGCAAGACCAAGGACAGGGTGTGCAAGGTCATTGTTGACAGTGGTAGCACGGATAATCTCGTATCCACAGAGATGGTAGAGAAGCTGGAGCTGGAGACGACTGATCATCCAAGCCCATATAGAGTTTCGTGGCTACAAAAAGGACACCAGGTAACTGTTACTAAACAATGCTTGGTCAAATTCAAAATAGGAGGGTATAATGATAAGATCTTATGTGATGTTATTCCCATGGATGTTTGTCATTTATTTCTGGGTAGACCATGGAAATATGACAGAAATGTGATTCATGATGGGAGAATGAACACATATACACTGGAAAAGAATGGGAGAATCCATATGTTGCTTCCGATAAAGGATAAGGAGGTAAAGCTGGAGGTAAGAAACACAGTACTTCTCATGAGTGGGAAGGAACTTCTTACAGAAGTGAAGAAGAAAGAAGATCCACAATTCTTTATGGTCGGGAAACCGAAGATTATTCTGACTAGCACAAGAGTGGATGATTTGCCAGATGAGGTTCAGGAACTGCTGGAGGAGTTCGCTGACATCATAGTGGATGAATTACCTTGTTCGTTGCCACTAATGAGGAGTGTGAGTCATCATATAGACCTCATACTAGGAGCTAGTTTTCTGAATAAAGCCGCGTACAGGTTGACGCCGCAAGAGAATGAAGAGGTCAAGAAGCAGGTCCAGGATTTGATGGACAAAGGATTGGTCAGGGAGAGCTTGAGTTTGTGTGTTGTTCCAGTAGTACTTAGTCCGAAGAAAGACGGAGGCTGGAGGATGTGCACCGACTCAAGGGAGATAAACAAGATAACCATTAGGTACAGGTTTCCATTGCCGAGGATGGATGATCTGATGGATTGCCTGAGTGGGGAAAAATATTTTTCAAAGATAGATTTGAAAAGCGGATACCACCAGATTCGCATGAGAGAAGGCGATGAGTGGAAGACAACCTTCAAAACCAACGAAGGGTTGTATGAATGGCTTGTCATGCTGTTTGGCTTGACAAATGCACCAAGTACTTTCATGAGGTTGATGAACGAAGTGCTGAAAGAGTTCATCTGGAAATTTGTCATTGTTTATTTGGATGACATATTGATTTACAACAAGTCAGTGGCAGAGCACTTGAAGCATTTGGTTATAGTGATGCAGAAGCTACAACAGGAGAAGCTGTTGATTAATATGAAGAAGTCCTCATTTATGAAGTTAGAGCTCATTTACTTGGGTTTTTTTATTTCGGCTAATGAGTTGAGGATGGACCCGGATAAAGTGGAAGTGATCAAGAATTGGCCATCATCAAGAAATGTATTCGAGGTGAGAAGTTTTCATGGTTTGGATAGCTTCTACCGGAAATTCACTAGGAATTTCAGTGGAATCAGCGCAGCGATGATGGATACAGTGAAGAAGCGGCATAAGTCTTTTCACTGGACAATAGAGGCTGAGAAGAGCTTTAACTTGCTGAAGAGGAATATCACGGAACAACCGGTTTTGGTGTTGCCGGATTTCCTAAAGACATTCCAAGTGAAATGTGATGCCAGCGGGTTTGCCATAGGAGCAGTCTTGAGTAAGGAAGACAGGCCGGTCGCATATTTCAGTGAGACACTGGATGAGGCAAAACTGAAATACTCCATGTATGATAAAGAATTTTATGCTATCATACAGACACTGAAGAAGTGGAGGCATTACTTGATCCAAAAGGAATTTGTGTTGTATAGTGACAACCAAGCAAGGAGTGTAGTCAAATTTTCCGTAAGGAGTGCGTTGACAGAAGGGTTCATTTAGAGAAAGATTTTGTCCTCATTTCCTCGAAGGTGCAGTTAGGCGCAAGAGCCATGCAAGGAGTGCGCAGTCTAAGCTAAGTCTCAGAGTTGCGATTCTGAGTGAGAGTATTGAGGACTGTTGTTGCAGGCGTGCGCAGAGTCAGAGACTTCAACACTTAGACGTTGTTGAATATTTTCCGCAAAGAGTGCATGCAAAGTTTCTTTCTGAGGGTTTGAAAGTTGTGAAAATCTCAGGAGGAATAGACCTTTGAATTCACTGAAGAGTAAGTGCAGGGAAGCTGCCGTGAGAAGTTTGAGAGAAGCATCGCAGTTTGGTGAGCGGGTGAACGAGTCTCGTGGGGAGACACTTATTCCTTTCGTAGAGTCATCAAAGGGAGAACGGATGGATGAAATCTTTGGAGGAGATTTCATGAAGTTCCGTGGGCCATTGGATCTTATGGAGGTGCAAGGAGGTTACAGTGTAAGTGTGGAAGAGGTTCGAAGCTCAGGAGGGGCAGAGTCGTCGATCCCGAGTCATAGGGATCGTCAGATATACATGTGACATCGCATATCGGGGATTCGCAGGCCGAAGCTCTAAGTTGTTGTAACGAAACTTGCGATATCATGATTCGCGATATCCCGACAAGCCCAGAACCGTCCATCAGTAAGGACGCGTGTCAAGAGATCCTGAGGAGTCGGAGGTTTTGAAGACAAGAAACTCTTGCAAGCTGGAATCGTGATCCGCAATATCCCGACGGGAGAGTCGTATGGGTCATAGAAGGAGATAGTGGAGGATAGGTGGCATAGTATCGGGGATCGGGAAAAGGTAAGTCCCAAATCCTTTGGCACTAGGATTCGCGATCCCGCGAATTCCGAAATCCCGATTGAGGTGACGGGGTGTGGAAATTTTAATTCACATGTGCGCATCGGAGATTCGACGCATCGGGTATCAGGAGTTGAAAATTCAAAGAGCATGACATCGTGAGTTGCGAAATCACGATAGAGCATAAGTCTCGATAGGCATGAGAAGAAGTCAACGCTGACTGGCCATCGGGCCTCGGGGATTTGAGAGCCGAGAGATAGACAGAGAACTTACGAAGCCGCGAGTTTCGATTTTCCGATCACTAAGGGAGATCACTTGGAAGAGTAGCTATGGGTAAGGAAAATTCACGATAGGGAATTAGAGGAACCTTTGAGTTCTCTGGGCCGTGAACGAAAGAAGGTCCTGAGGAAACGGACATGCTCTGAGGAGTGAGGCTGCGTCAAAGAAGAATTTTAAGTTATTAGGTTTATTGAGAACAACACCCCTTTTCCACTTTTATTAGGAAAGACTTGTATTGAGAAATATCAGATTATAAGGAAAACAGAGGAGGAAGCTACAGAATAGAAAAATCAAGAACCAAGGGAACTCATATCCAGAAAAATAGATTGACTGATAGAAGAACAAGAGGATAAGTTGAAGAAACATATGGCAAGAGAATTAGATATTAATGTTGAAAGAATGCAAAATGTTTTGAAGGACCTATCCATGCAATAAAGAAGAATATCCACCCTAGAGTTAATAAGTGAAGAGGTATTACCTTCGAACACTTTGAAAGAACATCAACAACGCAAATTCACTATGATAAGGAAAGATAAGAATAATAATGGAAAGAGGAATCCAGAGACTCAAATTACATGAAAGAAGGAAAGAAATCTCAGTAAGAAGAAAGCCATGTTAGAAAAACTACAACAAGTTCCATATCTATAGAACTTGAACCTCGCCGGAATAACAAAACGATGCAGAATGGGACTTCACCATGACGAAGCAATATTACCGTTGGAGGCACCCAGACTGTTAGAATGACACTCTGGAATGGCTAGAAACACATTTATTGATGGAAATACCGTCGTTGGACAATTGAGACTGTTCCATAACAGACTGATTCGTATTGATTGAGGCATTCCTACCCGTTGGAGGCATCCATTACGATGCTTTCTTATTTAACCCATCAGACGCTGCGTCGGGACCACTTTTTGCAAACCTTGATATTCGAGCTAACAGAGAATGCATTGTATCGCATCATGCTTTATAAACCTCAGTTAAATAATGTGTTCATAGTGGACGATGTCAATCTCATCATTGCATTCATGGAGGATGATTTAGAGGAAATCTTGCAAAGACATGGAGCAAAGCAAGAAACACTATATGAAATAATAGAGAAGGATCTCAAAGACATACAACAAGCCATTTATTCGAACTACGAAGTTCCTACTGTGCCTTCTTTGTCGAAAAGTGCATAATTGGGGGCTGAGATTTCCCAATTACGAAGGTTAGTAGGTGCTACAGAGGCTCAAATTCATCGAGTCCAAGAAGAGAAGGAGAAGGCTAGGGGAGCCTTGAAGTAAGAAAATGAGGAGGTCTTAGTGTGACTTCGAGTTGCGCAGAAAGAGAAAGATGAAATTTGGGTGATGTTCGAGGAGGACAAAGAGAAGATGCAGAAAGAAAAAGACCACTTACTCATAGAGCAGACTATGTTTAAAGAGGCGGTAACTAAAGCACTTCGCTCTGTGTCGGGCTTGGCACAGTAGGAAGAAGAGTCAGCTGAGATTCAAGTGGGGAAGCTCACTTAGGCCATTCAACATATTCAAGCAAGAGTAAAAAAGTTAGAACTCCAAGAAGTTTCGAGCACTCTGTAAGAAGTGCGTGATCAAAGGGAAGAAATCGCCAAGAACGCAGTTGGAAGGATTAGGGCACTCGCCTCATAATGTAAGAAACTAAGTGATCGTAGTGTGCAGACCTACAAATGCCTCGCAGAAGATCTGGAGATGAGGAAACTAGAAGCACAACTCTAGGAGGTGCAACAGTAGGAATCCACCGAGCAAGCATAGATGAAACTACTAACTACAGTCGAGAAGATGAAAAGATCCCATGAATAGTGGATAGTCCAACAACAGGTTGCTGCCATCTAGAGTAGAGTTATGGAGGTTACATAGAGACTCCAGCCGATGCAGGATGAAGCATGCATGATTTTTGAAGAGATCGAAGGAAAAGGCTCACAACTGGATCAAATGGTTATGATAATGGAACAACGCCTAGAAGGGCCTGTTACAGAGAAACTGATTCAAGAGTTCGTCGAGCAGTAGGCTCTGGCGAAGCAGTAAGTCAAGGTAGCTTGATCTAAGCTCGAGGCCTTTGAACGAGTGCTTCCCATATCTGAGTGACTCGGGACAAGTCACATGTGAGTGTTGGGGGCCTGTCGGACCTTGACCAATTTTTGAGGAAATATTAGTCATGTTTGACCACTTTTGGGACTTCAACATGCTGGACGAAGATGGAGCACCCAGGCGAAGTGGAGATCGAACGATCTGACATGTTTTGTGGACCCAACAAGGGTTCATTAGGAATTTTGTATTAGGGTTTTGGGATGTCAGCTGATGGTTTTACCCATGATTAGGCCTTTTTGTAATTGTATAAATAAGTATTAGCTAAGTGACGTAAAAGTTAGTTACTAGTAGATCTAGTTGGCTTTGTGCAAGAATGTGTTAGGGCTTGCAGAGCTAAGTGCAAGTGTTTTGTAAGTTTCTTTGTGCACATACATTGTATGTAAGGCTTTTTGATACTAAGGAGTTGGCTCTGTGCCTTGACCTGGTTTTAGGAGGGAGGATCTGGTGCACAGTTCGCAGATATCTTGTCCTCTGCGGAGTTTGGCCCTGTGGCTTTGTTCACAAGAGAAGATGAATGTAAGAATCTTGAAATACTAATAATGAAGAAGAAGACTTGGTGGACATAGCCCCACACTGGGGTGAACCATGTATATCTTCTGTCTTGATGTACTTTGTGCGATGTTGTTTATGTTTTTATTTGTTTAGTGTTGTTGTTGTTATGTATAACAAATACATATGATGTTGTATCTTAGTGCTTAATGGTGTAAATGAATGCTAGATATGAGCTAATGCTATGTGCTAAGTGATTGGAAGTGTTAGATCTTGATTGTTACTACGCTGATCTGTAATAAGGTTTAATATGCGATGTAAATGAGAACCATAATCTAATGCATATTGTTGGCTAAGTGCTCTGTTAAGTGTTGTAATTGTTAGCGATCAAATAATTCATTCTGAAATTTGTTTGAAAAATGATGCCTCATCTTGTGGATAAATTTTGAATGCCTTCCCAAGATCTAAAAACCGATCTGAAAGTACCATTGGAAAGATTAGTATTTCTAGATGTCAATCGACTATTCAAGCATGTAAAACAGACTCCCCACACCTCATAAATTCGATTTTTCCCAACGCAGTTTTCATTAAAAAATCTGCGCTTTCACCAGCTCATTGGTTTTGAAATCTGCTAGTTAGTTGTTGAAAGCTTTCCTTTTCACCAACTAAAGGGGCGGATTTAGGAAAAAAGAGTTGGTGAAAGCACAAAAGATTCCATAAATGTCTTCTTTTTGCCCAGATCGCAATTTTTTAATTCTTGAACACGTGGGAAAGGTGTCAAATGATGGATAATAATTAGGAGAAGCTATAATATCTTTCTCATGAAGTTTTAAAGACATGTGGTGAGGAAATAACACCAAATGGCACAATAACTCTTGACAGAAAATCTCCCAGTCATCAAAAATAGATTTTTGAATCTGTAATTTTAATCTATAGACTATCAAATAATGCTTTAGTTGTCAAATTCGACTTGTAATGATCAGATTAAATCTATTTGGTTAAATATTAGGTTATTTTATTGTATTAGTTTTTGTACTCTGTTTTCCATATTTAGAAATCCATATCCATGTTTATAGGATCTGAGGTCTGGTATAAAAGATATAAATACCTATCATTTGATAGAAGAAAGGGGTCGATTTTGGATACAAGAACTATACCTTTGTAACAAAATTTTCATATGATAATACAGATCACAAGTTTCTCTCTCTATTAATGTCATATTTCCACCCTTCTTCTACACTCTTATTCAAGTTGTTTTAACTACAAAATGATTTTCATCTCATTATTTAGTTCATAACTTGATTAATAGTTTCTTACATTGCTTATTAAACCCATCATTGTGTATCTAATTTATAAGAACAATCTTCTTTACCCACTTAAAGCTATTATCTGATTATTGATCCTTGAGGGCATTGGTTTATTTGATTATTCATTTTGACTATCTGGATAATATATTGTAGTTGAGTTATCCCATTGATCCACACATACAAAAACAAAAAAACAAGTTTACATTAAGTTACCAAGCATCTTTGTCTTACAACCTCAAAGAGTTTCTTGGAGTGATAACAAATTGGCACCATTGTCGGGGAGAGGAGATTGAACCTCATCTTCCTTGGGACACAACAATATCCAGCGTTGATGATAGACAAAGTCTGGACACGAATCGGTTGTAATCATCTATCTGGAGACTCCATGAAGGTAGATTTAGTGGCGACTCTATTGTTCAGAAATCTGTTGGCGACTCCACTGGTATGAAATGAACAGGAGGTATGCATTCTGTGATTTTTCAAGTATTTTTGGTTATCCTCATCCAATGCCTAGTAGAGATGAATGGGAATGTAGTATTCCCAGATTTCGAGGTGAAGAGTGGGAAGTGCCAGCTGAACATTTGCTGGAATTTTATGATTGCATGCATCGGCTGCAAATTGTGCATGAGGATGTTTAGATCCAGCTCTTTTTTTTCTCATTAAAGGGAATTGCTCGTGATTGGTACTGGTCTTTGCCTATCGCTAGTATCATCTCTTTGGAAGACTTTCATGCTGCCTTTTATTTGTTCTGCAAAGAAATATTTTCAGCTGACCTTTTATTTCTTGAATGTTATGAATTCAAATTATTGACTAAAGATTCAGATAATCACAAAGAGTATGTTGTTATAAGAGAAACCTCTCATTGTGACCGAGATATTGATGATCTTCACAATGTTAGACATAGTATAGATTCTTGTGATATTGTATCAAATGCATCTATTGTCTTAGGCTGTCAGGAAGATCAAATTGTTCCCTTTAAAGACTTGAAAGATGATGAGCATATTGACAGATCAACAGGCGAAAGTATTGGATCTACAGTATATGTTGAGGGAAGTCCACATATTCCATATTTGGAGATCAAGGGAAGTTGCAGTAACCATAAGGAACAGGATTTTCAAGGACTGTCTAATCTTCAGCTTGAACATCAGAAAGATCTTCCTTCTCCTTATGATTATTTGATTTCAAATTAGGATGAGGAACGAGGTGATATTTTTCCAAATTTGTTTCATGATTTTATTGTTGATCCTACTATTCAAGAATATTTATCTCTGTCATTAGTATCTTATCTTGATGATCCTATATTCGAACAATATAGTGATGAGGAAGAAGATGTTAAGGTTTGTGAAGATTTATTGTTTACTCAAATTCCATCTAGTTCTTCTTTTCAACAGAGTGATGATCAAAAGTATGTGCATGTTGTGATTGATGCTTGTCACAAATCTGTTGAAGATCTTTTTAGTCTTGATATATCCTGCAAAGATATTGTTATTAGAGAAGAAATTGTTAGCTATGATAAGCCAACATATCATCATGATGAAATCAGATTGCAGAGAAATGAAATCAGAAATAAAGGAAAGTTGGTTTTATAAGTACGTTTCTTCCGTTAATTGTGTAAGATTTTAAACCCTCAAATGAAATTAATATTTGAACAAAACAGAGGTCATATTTCATCGTTGGAGTCAATTATCAAAGAAAATGATGATGGAGAAAATCACAAAACTATTAAACAAGTTAAGGAATCAATGACAGAAGAATCTTACCTTGCTCATAGTAGAATAAAAAGTGAAAAGTACTCCTGAAAGGATATATGATATAGAAATACGAAAAATCTAGCAAGTCTTGTATTTGTTGATAGCCGATACAGAGGAAAAACTACTTTCTTATCAGATAACTAAATAAAATATGACTACAGTAGATGTTTTACTAATTTGTAATCTTTCACTTATCAAGGAGTAACAGTAAGGAAAATGAAGATATGAAATACAAAGAAATCACATAACCCAAACAACACAAAATTTGGAATCCATGGTCTATGCTTGTATTAATTCTCACAAAGGATAAGATTTCTCAATTACAATACGGCAACAAGAAGCCTCTGTTTATTCTTCTAAATATGTATTTATGCAATAGATTCTCAACCCTAAGCAATTGGAATTCTCGTTATTTCTAAAAAGTAACGATTTGCAAAATGAGAAATTTGGAATGCTTCACTTAGTTCTCCTCTGTCTCTTTTTGTCTGTTAACGACGAAATTTATTTTCTTATTTTCCATTTTAGATACAGATAATATCTAATCGCAACTTGTACAAATAATATGTACATGTTACTTCATTGATCCTTTGAAGTATTGCCTTTTTCTCGCTCAATACATTCAACACACCTGCTTAGAAATTGTGCTACTAGTCTGGAGGGTATTGAACACTTATGCCCAGGTTTTAACAAAATCTATGCTCCTGGGCGAGGTATCTGAGAGGACCTTTGTGATTTGGCTTGAGCTTTCACCATACATTTTAGGTGTCTTTCATGGAGCCATGGTATGAATCTTTGAACTGTGCTAACTTCCACATGAAAGAAAATCATTAGCTGGAGAACTTACTGCGCAGTAAAAACACAAATTAAACTTGAATATATCTAAGTTATCATTAGGTGGTGGATTAATTAAGGGATAATCGCGTTTAACCTTTTTAATTAAGAATGCTTATCCATTAACTGTTTCAAAGTTTCGGCTCTCGGGAAATCCTATGACAGTTCAAGCTATAACCTTTGAAACGCAAAATCACAATATACGAAATCGCTAAAATATTAATTAGCATTAATTTTATTTAACATTTTAATTAATCATGATTTTTCATTAAGTAAATTTCACGATTTCGGATATCGGGACTTTGAAATTATTTCGAGGCAGGATCCCCGAAATGCGAAATCATGATGAGATTTATTAGTCGCTAATTGATTTTAATCCTTAATTAACATGGTTTTAAAACTTAAGAAAGTTTCGCGATTTCGTGTATGAGAACTTTGGAGTTCTTATGTGTTCGACTATTAGTGTCACGAAACCTCGAAATACGATGATTTGAAAGAAGCATTTATTGGTTCAACTCCTTAATGAGTAGGTGGATTCGTAAACTTTGAGAGTTTAGGATCGTTAGATTACTCGAAAGGTTTCATCAACGGTGAGATTTAAATGAGATTTTGTATTTATTTAAACAAAAATGAAACTTATCTAAGTTTAAAGCTTAGAAAATATATATGTTCCAACAATCAGTATGTAAATCGAAAATTTGAGGAACACATGGCTTGATCTAGTATTGAATGGAAGCGGTTGGTTTCTCACACACCTCATCCGATTGGCGTCATAGAATGCCAAAATTGAACACTAGTTGAAATGGCTAGATGTCTTATACAATCTAAAGGTCTTCCTCCTCTCTTCTGGGCTGAAGCTATATATTGTGAAAACTATCTTCTCAACCACATCTCAACTTGTGACATTCCTTCATTTAATTTATTTGAATGATGGTGTGGAAAGAAGCCTTCAATCGACCACGTTTGTGTTTTTGGATGTGTTTCCTGGGAACATATTTTCGATGATTCCAGAAATAAGTTAAATGACAAGAGTTGTGTTTGCATCACAATGGGATACTTTGAAGAATCTAAGGCCTATCGACTTTGATCCTTTCAAATGAAAAATCATTATCAAATGAAATGTATGGTTTGATGAGATGTCGTATTTCATCAAGTTGTTGAATTTCTTCTCTTACTTGCTATAGAATGATCCCTTTGATGTTGTTTCTGACTATGGTTGTCTTGTTCTTTTTTTCATTCCTTCAACTGGATAATCAAAATCTATCCCTATTTTGATTAGACCATTGACCTCTAAGTTGATTAATCCATCAATATCTGTTTTGACAGGTCCACCATCTCCATCAATTTAAATTGTTCCGACTTTTGATCGATCTTCTACACTGAAAAACCATTCACCTATTTCTTGTCTAACCAGATGGGTTATCAAGACAATTGAATTTGTTGGACCTGATGCTAGTGATATTTCCTTCGAACGAAAAAATTGAAGTCAAAAGAAACATGCTAGCATTGCATTGTTGACTCATGTAATTGAAACTTCTAATCTTGTTTCTTATTAATATTCTCAAGGACGACATGAATGGGAACATGCTATGCTGGCATAAATCGATTCTTTGTTGAAGAATCAGACTTGGGAATTAGTTCCCTGACTATTATATCCATAAATTTCCACCCTATAGGGCTAGAATGGAATACAACAGAAGATGAAATCCAAGACACAACTCCAACTTAATATTTAGGTCATTTATGAAGGGTGTCGCTTGTCATACATAGGAAAATAAGTGATGTGTCATTGGTAAGCTATATTGAAACCCACAACATCCTGTGTAACCTTATAGTTTCATGGAGTTTTGAAGAGGTAAGCGAGGGATGGGTTAGTTTCTAACGTACCCAGCCACCAGCATACTAGCCATGCTACTTCAAATAACACTTCAAGAATTGATTTCGAATTTTGATACCAATTGATTAATAAATAAACATGGAAGAAATGTAATAACCACACATGAAATAATGAAGATTCATTCTATACTTAAAAAAAAATGCTTAATCATGCCATGCACAAAAATATCCAGGAAGTAGACACATTAAGAATATATATCTCAGAGATAATAATTAATATACAACATAAATAAATATACAAGAAAAGAAACACATGACATAGAGAACTTATCTTTAATAAAACCAATCACCAACTGGATCTATACCAAGGATGTTCCACCCAACCTTAGACACTATTGTTCCATAATTACGGGTTACATAGTGACACTTGGCTTCCCAAACTAGTCAACACTCAAGCTCCCACAAGTTTCTCAACACAAAACAATCTTGTAACACACCCAAACCCCTAAGTACCCTTTTAAGGGATGGGGTAGTAGGATTTCATTTTTTTCTCAATCATCTCAATACCTCTTCTTGAGGGTACCGTTGTCTTATACTCATCAAGAGATTTCCAACGATTTTCACCATGCCCCAAACTCAGCTCTGGATCAAAAGTCATGGCCTTCTAAATTTATCATAGGCCTTAAGTCAATTTTTTTTCACGTGGCATCCATGTAGCTCCTGCCACACATCGCTTGAAGTGGCATTGACAAGGAATCCTTCCCATGGCCCATCAACCGTTTCTCTATCAAACCCCTGGTCTATCTTCTAAATATATTTTTATGATATGTTCGGGCCTCTCTCATCGGATAGGTTTCCTGCAGACCCACATTCAACTCCGATGACACACTCCAACCAGACATACTCCTACAGATCCAACAACTCTCAGAGTTAGTTCATCTATGAATATGAACATGTTATATTCTTTACCCGCATGATATATAATGTCAAAATTTTTAAAACCTTATCCAAGACCATGTGAGACCCACAGGGATTGATAGTTGAGAGAACATCTCATCTACTCACCGATATACACTTGTGATCTCCTCCCAAAGTCCTTCCATTGGAGTTCCACTCACCCTGGTGACTCGTACCAATCCGACAGGCCTCCTCCAATGGATGGATATGATTTCGTTTGGGCTTCTCAGTCATGCCAAATCCTTTCAACATGTAGTGCCACCTCCACATGACATGTGATACTATCGCCCCCTGACATGTGGCTCTTCTTCTTCTCATGAATGTTCATCTATAGGTTTCAAATAACTATGCCACATGGAACCTTTTGTGGTCAACACATGGCACTCTCCACATGATCTAGACTATTTTCGGCATGAAATGAGAGTGGAAATATAATAAAGAAATGTACAAATATATATCAGATATCCAATAATATAAAAGAGATTTTTCAGAGATATAACCATAAACACAGAGATACAATAATGCAAAATTTCTATGAATGAGTGAAATGTACAAAACTATAAAAATACAGAGTGAAAGATTCGCTAGAGTGGTGGCATCCTATCTCTGAGAAGAGATGTGACAACTACTCACATTCGCAAGAAAATTATTACAATGAGGCTCTAAAGGAATTTTTAACATAAAGAAAATCCAAAACCCTAATCCCGGAAGATGAAAAGCCAATAGTTTTATGGACCACTTTTTGTGTAGTTTGGTGTATCAACTTCCCGAGGGTGTAACCTTGGCATACAATCTCCATTTGGGGCACACAATAGCTCGTTGGAAAGGTATCATGAAGGAGATTCATTTTGGGGGATAAATTAGAGCCTATGTTTATTATTGAGGTGAAAGATCCTAAAAAACCTTCATTTAGGCCCTCAAAATGGCCCTAGAAGTTTAGGAACCAAAAAACTGCTAAAAATGGTAAACTGCCAGAAGACTATTTGGAGCCAATTGGGATAGGGGGGTGGCCAATGATATCCACCTAGATCAATCCTACCTCCTTAGGAGTAAATTATATCCATTGAGTTGAGTTCCTAGGGGAGAGGGAAAAGATTTTGTTGAATTTGCATCTTGATGAGATGCTTACCTTGTAGGAGACGTTTTGTTGCTTAGCTTGTTGAAGGCTATCACAAACATGTGGCTGGAAGGGTTGGACCTTTTTAACCAGTATATCTATATGAGATGAATGTGTACAAAAGGAATCCTTTCACTTTAATTCAATCTTGCCGACCTACTGTTACTAGATAAAAGGTGCTTGGACTGAGGTTGCAGTGGTTGCAGTGTTCTTTTATTCACCTTTTGAACAAATTGTGAAGAAGCTAAATTTTGTAGTATGAGATACTACCTTTCAACACTGTTTAGGTGGGACAATAGTCATATATACCTCTTGTATCCTGTAGAGATGACCCCCCAGAGTAACAATGACACTACATGGTTGAGACTGATAAATAACATGGTGTTTCCACATATATGGCTAGCCCAAGAGAACATCACAAACATCCAGTGGGGAAACATCACATAATACCTCATCCTTGAATGGATGGATGTTGTTTGAAAATTGACACTGCTGGATGACATGAAGATCTCATCTCTGGTGAAGCAACCCAATGTTGTATGGATGTGGGTGTAGTGTTGTCGACAATCCAAACTATTTGATGACCTCTGCTAAGATGAGGTTCTTCAGGATTCCTCTATCACTAATAAAATGCAGCGGGGTCCCCTTCACCAACATTTGTTAATGAAAAAGGCGCTCCCCCTCTTTAGGATCTTCTAGTTCTTCTGGTTGAATTGTTATGGTCATGACAATAACAGTGGGGTCTGGACTTGTTTTATGAATGTTGGTTCTTAGGGATGACTTTACCATACTTTGGTTGTTGCGAATTTGCAGACCCAAAATCCTGCTTGTTTTGGTGCTTAAATTTTTTCTTGATTTTAACAACATATAGATAAGCAACACCCAGTGAAGATATGTCTAGAAAATCCATTTCATTTTGGATGTATCTGTGTAGATCCCCACGTTATTTCAGAACCAAATTTCCCTTGAAGTCTTTGATAACCATCTTGGTGCACAAGGTATGGAAGGTATTGGTGAACTCCAACACTGATTGGCCCCTCTCTTGTCATAGTGTGGTCCATATCATGTACTAGTCATCATAGTTTCCAACAGGGTAATATTTTTCCTTGATCGCATCCACAAAAAAATCCCAAGTCGGATCGACCCCATATATTCCAGACTCCTCTGTGGAAATTTTATCCTAGTAAGTTTCCCACCAATGTTTGACATGGGGGAGAGCCTTAAGGAGTATGAAGGTGACCATTTCCCTGTCGTAAAAATTGTGAACAAATAAATAACCTTCTAGAAGATTTAACCATTTTTCTAGGGAATCCTCATCTATCTGACCTTCCAATATAGAAATATCAAAATTAACCTATACCATGAAAGGAGAGGTGCTTCCAAAGTGGCCTCTTGATGAAGGCACACCTTCTGCTATCGACAAGCATTGAAGGATGTGGGAAAAATTCTCCATCATTTCGTCCCTCTGTCGCATGAGATCTTGCTCAAGCAATAGATTAATATAATCATTTTCTTTGTCATTTTTATTTTCTTCTGCCATGGAGCATTTCTTGGGTGTATGAGAGTGGTTTTCCTCAAGAGAGACAATATCAAGACCCAAATTTCTATACTCAGACCTCATTGGGAGACACACTAGTTCTTCCCCAATGGATGACCTAGATTTTCCCTCAGACTCCCCCTTTCAGGACACCTCTACTTTGGGTATTCAGGGCTACTCTGTCTTTGGGACTCCAATAATACTTTCCCTCACGATCTACGATTGAGAACAAATCACCATGTCATATCCAATGGTTGTGAAGACACTGGATCCTAATTGTATTCATATTTTTCTCACCTCCACCATGACATATCCAATGATCTATAACAACCATAATATCCCTATGATAAATAAATGATCCTTGTTGATTCAAGGTTCATACTATACATGCTCCATAACTAGCTCCAATGGAGGGTCAAGATCTATTCACTATACTAATCCAATGACTATAATTACTTTAGACTCAAATCATGGGTTTTTCCCAGGTTATCAATCCGATTTAGGACTTGACCATTTCAAGGTTTCACTAGGTTCTTAACACAGTTACTAGAAAGCACCAGTCTATTGTTTGGCACCCAAACAAGGGTTGGGTCTCCCACATTTAATTTGTAACAAGAGGAGGAATAATATAGGTTTTATCGACATGTATTGACCTTCCTCATGCCATTATTATGAATAATTTATCATACCTTTAGGGGAGTATAATAGTCACTCATATCGATCCCTTACAATTTCATAATCGAATCGATTCAAATCTACTGACTGTACCAACGTTCCAGAATTATTGATTGCATATTATATAGACTTGTAAATGACAAAAGGACTCATCTTAGTCATACAAACTTATCTATTCAAGAGAAAATCCATAGGGAACAACAATTTATCTTTGTCCATCTTTACTCAAGCACACATACTTGTAGTGTAATATCCAGTCTATTAATCAACAAACATATATATTCAAGAAAAAAAATACATGGTGTAGGGATACTTATATATTTGCAAGATATACCATCCAACTGACTATGGTCATATGCCTTTCCACCCAACCATAGTCTCATATGCATTCAAAACTGCACTATGGCCACCCTTGTGCTAAGCCATGATACCACCAGAGAAATTTTCTCCCTTTGTTTTCTCAACAATTTTTTAAAGGAACTCTCCCTCACATTGCTCTTGGTAGATATTTTCTCATACCCACCTAGCCTAGGATTTTACGAGGTTTATCATATTATCTCTAGCATCAAGCTCATATCCCTTTTCAACTCAGGTTGGGATATAGTATTTTCAACTAGCCTTGTAATTGAATTTTATTTGAGACTCGTGGATCTTTTCCCACGTCGGGGCCTCTCCTACGCTTTTATTCTTCATCCTCTGTTCAAAACTTCTTCCCCAGGTTCTCTCTTTTTTGAAATTTGTCCCTGAGATATCCTTTTTCATAACTCCTTACCTAAGTTATCTCCATTTTGAACTGCTTCCCTCATTTCCTTTTTGGGTCCTCTCTCTTCTTCTTCCTCGTGCATCCCCTACACATAATCCCCTTGGGAGGGTTCTCAACTTGTCCCTTCTTTTCCTTATGTCAAAAGGAACCCATGGGTCAATCTAGTTTCAAACTTGGTACTATTGTTATAGCAATGTTTTTTACCCTCCATGCATCTTACTTTGATGGCCTTCCATTTCCCTCTGTAGACTCAAATCCCCCATTATGGCTCATTGAGAGTAAAAAATTAAAATTTTTGTACATATACGCAGGCCATAGTTAGACAACTCATGTTTACATAGGTTTCTCCATTACATCCCACATACATCTAGTTTTTTTCTCAAAAATTTAAAAATATGTTGGTTTTCCATGCCATGTGACGAGATCCATGATCCTTGAACTTCCATATACTCAAAACGCTCTAAATCGACCATTCAAGTTCATTTGAAGGCTATAAATTGAACCATATGCAAGCCTTGGACACAATTAATTATTGAGAGAGAATACACTCTAGAGAAATTCCACTTCATATTGATTCTTCGTCTCTTTGTCCTTGAAAGTCTGAACTTCTTTTGTGTGCAACCCCCAAGATCTTCCTATATTGAGAATGGGAAATTCAATTACTCTTACTACTTGTGATATTTCCTTTGTGGAGGATTGAAGGGGTGAAGGCCCAAGTGGAGTGATTTATTTTCTCGGTTATGATATGTGTCGATACATAAGTTTTTCACCTATGTGCTTATGTTGATTACATTAATAGAAATACTCTTTTCTCGTCCAGTTATATGTTGCAAATATTTGTATTACTTTCCATGGGCATATTTTCTATACATGTTGATGGATTATGCTATTTTATATGCTAACATTTCATATATTTTCCATATGCTTGTGTATGTTGAATGTTGAAGACAACTTTCAGGTAGAAAGTGTTGGATCATGAGCTCAACCATGTTATTCTTCGGACATCTAGAGGAGGTAGGCTTATAGCCTTCCGTTTTGTTAGCATCTCCATTTGTCTAGAATACTTGAGATTGTAGTTGATTTATAGGTGTCGTTATGTCTATTTTGGTTTACCCCAATCCAACTATGTTATACCCTTGGTTGGGAGCCTCTGTTGTCCTAGAAAAATTTCCCATAAGTGCATTCATTGAGGGTGACTAGTTACTCAACCACCAATCCCCCCTCATTAACTTATTTTCTTTGATAACGAGGCTGAGGGAAATTATGAATATTTATGAAATAATACCTCAGCAAAGTGGCTTGGTCCTTTAGCCTAATACACCCTTCTCCCCTTCCTCCAATGGTAACATGGCTCACACATTCAAGGATTCACCCCACATTCAATTGTTGGAATTTTCAATTAAGAAATAATAGATTTACAATATTTACATGCAATATCATGCAAATCACTAATTATGATTAATTACAAGTTGGGGGAAACATGGGTGTTACAATCCCCTCCCCGTTAATGTAACACCATCCTCAGTGTTCTTTTCAGTAACACCTGCCATGCCATTAACTTTCAACTACCTCAACAATGTTGTTCCTCTTCTTGGTTTGGTCCCTTCTTAGACTCTTGAAATTTATCACATTCCTACAAAAATTTCAAACAACAAGCATGTTAATTCAAAATTTCATGCATAAACATTTATTTTTGTCCAAAATTCAAGAGGAATTTTACATATCAACACACTAATTATCTATTTAGTTCATGGATCCGTGTCCATATGGATGTCATATTTATTCATCTCATTATTTTCCCTTGACATACCCATTGTGTGCATGATCCCAATCAACATTGTTCAAAAGTCATCGAAGTCTCCTCTTCCTTGCAGTGACTCACCCTCCAAGCCTAGACTCAAGCATCCCCTTCTCTGTTATACAGTCCCTCAGGTGATCCATCTTGCCTTGCCAAGGATTTATTTCACAAGAATAGTTTCGGAGACATCATCGAGCCTTACAACCGAGGCATCCCTTCAAATTTCTATTTTTGAGGCATCCCTCCATCCTATGTTACCCCAATATGATATTATTTTAGGGCGATCATGGCTTATCACATGCTTCTCATGTCACACAAATACAAATTTTCTATGCTTTCCAAGATTGAAAACCATCATTTGTCTCTCCAGGATAGATCTGTTATCTCACCTGTATCACATGCACATAGTAACTATGAGACATAATATCAATTTCAATCTAATTTATTTCAAATCTGTTACCCACATATTTTATAATTCACAATTATGTTTCTAATCCATTCCATATAGGAACTTGTTTCCACAAGCATGAGACTTCTTTCTCATGGCATTTTTTCTCTTTTATATCAGCGCATTGATCTTCCTTATGGACTTACAACACGACCATATCCAAAATCCTTCCTGCAATTCATTCTTCACACAATGAAAGAAATTGTTAGTTCTCATGCACAATATATTTTCATTGCACACTTGTAGTGGCTTCCAAACTATTTCAAAACTATGCATACTAAGAATCAAATCACTTTTATCTATTCAAGGATATAAAGAAAATGTAAATATCAATTACTTTCACATGCCTCATTTTAGCATACGAAACGTTTCCAAATGCAATCAAACATTAAATGAATTCAATTAGTGTGACAATATCCATGGCCACATTTAGACACATTGCACCCTTGTATTGATTTCATATTATTACTTTTCATATTAGGAACTATTTCCATGGTGTGTTGGAATCCATCCAACCTCTTATCATGTGGTTCCTTTACACACATTTATTTTTACAAAAAGACAGTGTTTTCTTGTTTTAGCTGATCTTGACCTCAAATCAACATACATGAAACTCAGAGTTTCACATAAATGCATTTAAGAATTCTTTCTTTATTAGTAACTAGGGTGCCAACACTCATGGCCACCCAATTGGTTTCTTTATCCTTTAGGTTTCTCTTTCCTAAATCATACCCTACTTGGGTATCATTGGAATAAAACAACCACTCTAAAACACATACATATAGTTAAAATAATAAATATTTTAGAAGGGTTTCTTACCCAATCCCTTCATGCATTATGCCACATAGGCATGAATACTTTTACACCTATTCTAGATTCTAGCACCTTTTCTGATATTACCTCATTAGTGGTGCTCTCATGGGAACCCCCAAGGTCCCTTAAACAACTTTCAACAATAACCTTCTGGTGTTTACCTATGCTTGAGGCTGTTCACCATTGACATTTATCCTTTTGTTACAACTCTAATCGTCTCCTCACTATTTTCTGAGTGCAAACATGAAATCTTTGAGGTATATCCATTATCATGCATCTATCAACATTCTCATGCCAAAATATGTACATTCATTAGCATATCAGTTTCTCATCCCAGAGAAACATAATATACAACAAGAAAGGATTTAAGGGAGTCTCTCATCAGGGAACTTTCAACCTAGTTGAATTAATTTCAAGGCCTCACTTCCTTCACACACTATAGCTTAACCAATATCATTCATTTAAACACATTCAATATTTAATCTTCGATTTTCCTGTTGTACTTATTTTCACAACTACTCTTTTAAATCCTACAGCTCTGTTTCATAATTTATAGTTAAAAAGTGAGAAAATAGTCTTCCTTTTTTCCTTATTTTCTTATGCAATCTATCTATCCTCGTATATACCTACTATCTTCCTTGAGCAACCTCAATCAAGTTTATCTTGACCTTTCTTGGATAAATCAACATGCTACAACAACAATCTTTTGTTTAGAATGAGTGATGAATCTGTGCATTCTGCACATTACCATTCAAACATCAGAATGATTAATCATTCATTTTTTAGCCTTTCATTCATCCATTATGGGTTATAATGTAATCCATGATTCTAATGTAATAGGAATTTCAATCCACTACTTAATTCTCAATAGTCATTAAGTTTATGATTTTGTTCTCCTGACATAATCTTTACACAGTTCCTCCACAAAACTTCTTCAACATAAAACTCTCTTGTTGCATATCCACGTGGTTTGAAATTGACCTCAACCTTGAGTCGACCTCAACTTCACTATTTAATATTTCTATCCAATATTCCATAACGATTATAAGCATGCATTCTTATGATGCATTCCAAATACATTTGAATAAATATCTTTATGTTATCAAGTTTCTTTCAAATTGTGATTTCATGCACTTAATAACATTCATATGCATGTTGTGTGTGTCCACCATTGGCACGCTTCACAGTTTCCACATTACTTGTCTATTTAAATTATTGTATACATGGTTGTTCACAATCATCTACATATCATTCTCTAAGGCATACTCACCTTGCCTTCTATCTTAACAACAAAGCATCCTTTCTCATTTACTCTTTCTAATTTACGGTAGCTTTTCCCAAGGAGTGGAACACATTGTCCTTAAGATACTATTTGAATAAGACAGTTCATATCCTTCTTCATAGGGCCAAACATCCATCCATGGAATTAATCATATCTGACAAGTACAAATCTTACCTCACATCTCACTTATTCATGCATTCATTTCATACCTTTAAGCATGTATATGTATATTTACATATATGTATGTGCATCACTTGCACCTTTTTACCCCATTCATTCATACTTATTTAAAATCATCCAATTTTGATGAGACCTTACAGTCACTTACACAACCAGTATCACCAATAAAATCATAATTATTCTTCCCTTTTTACAAGATAACAACCATCAAAATGTCACTCTTGCTCATTTCTCTCTTATTACCTCATATTATCTTTCTCTGAGGAATGGCATACTTTCTCAAGCTAACATTCAAGAAAAAAAAATTACAGCTCTTCATAATAGAGTCGGCCATGCATCCCTAGTATTTACAATTCTTTCCTTATAATCCACTTATTTAGATAGTTATACCATGTTTTTATTCATATAAATATGGATATCAACATGCCATTCCATTGTTTCATTATTTCTATGTCATCCATACTCATCGATATTTTAACCTTAACATCAATGTTATTTAGATTGCACATCCATTCACATGGAAAATATCACAAGCATAAATCATTAATTTATGTTTCCCTTTCTATAGGGAAGTAAAAAGTAAGAAGCCACTCTTTCCCTTTTGTTACAAAAGAAATCCATAATTCACAAGATATTAGGTAATTATAACCTTACCCAGGGATATAAATTTACATAGTCCAACTTCCTTTCACGCTTCAACCATTCTTGGTCAATAGGAATTTATTAGGGAAACGGATTTCTACATTCCCTTTTACCACTATATGAGCATACCCAATCATTCTTATATGGATGCCATCCACCTCTTGATGTCAATCTGATCCACTGGTATTTAGTAATGCTCCAACACTACCTTTATTAGTCTTACCTTCTCAAGGTTACACACAACCTCATTGTCAACGTTTATATTTGACAACCAAATCACAGGTTTTCATAGATATATTTGCATATCAAATATATGAAACTATTACCATATGTATTACATTATATCCTTGTGCACCAAGCATTTTCCCACACCCATGGTGCATAAGTTCTTCAACCGTCTTCCTTTTTCATTCACATGCATAGACATATCTTCATATACATCTTATTAACACAACCATGAGATTATAAATAATTCATATGCCCACACCACTTTAAATATTTTATGAAGGTTAGCTTCAATTCAAAGGAATCCTCTTTCCTTTTCCTAAATAGATTATCTTAGATACATATTTACATCTCTTGAAGGTCAATTAAACTGACCTTGCCAACTTTCCTCAGTCCTCTAATCATGAGAGAACACACATACATGGTTTAGTATTTTATTCAAGTAGTAATTAGTATTTCCAATAATTCTATCAATTCCATACTCGATTCCTTGATCCACAAGGAATTCTTCCATAAGGGTCTCATCCCTCATATAAACAACCATCATAAATGCTAGAGGCTTCAACTTCCCATGCTTAGAGCTAGCATTGCAATCACTAGATCACTCAATCTTTGATCTTAATTAGTCTTTAACATGATCCTTCCATTTTTGTCATTCACAAATGAAAGATGTTTTTCCTTCCCAAATGGATAGACAAAATTACACTTAAATAAAACAATTCAACTCACCCATTCCTGGACTCATATGGTATTACAACAAAACTCTATAATTTCTGCCTTTGTTATTAAAATATTCCCAGTATTTCCTATTAGTATATTCCCACTCATGTGGGGGTATTTATCATCCACTCTTTCTCTATCATACCCTTGGTCCATCTTCTAAATTGGATATTTTGATATGTTCGGGCCTCTCTCGTTGGAGATTTTTCCTTTGGACCCACATTCCACTCTGGCGGCACACTCCGACCATACATACTCATACAAATCCAACGAATCTCAGATTTTGCTCATATATGACTCTGAACATGTCATTTTAGTTACCTACACGATAAGTAACATATAAAGTTTTAATCCATTCTCCACGACCATGTGGGACCCACAGGGATCGACGATTGAGAGTGCATCTCATCTATTCGTCAAACTACGTTAGTGATATCCTCTCAGAGTCCTTTCGTCAAAGTACCACTCACCTATGTGACTCGAACCAATCCAATATTCCTTCTCCAATTGATGACTATGATTTCGTTGGGGCTTCTCAATCATCCCAAATCATTTTGACATGTGGCACTGTCATCCCATGACACATGGCTCTCCTACTTCTCACAGAATTTCACCTATAGTTTCTAAATAAATAATTCATGTGGAAACTTCTATGGTCAACATGAGGCACTCTGCATGTCATCCCCTTAGGCCTTTAACTAAATATAGACAACCTAGATCATCTACTGGATTCCCCAAGCCTAGGAATATCAAAGGACTATATTTCATCTCGGAGCTTTCCCGTCGGAGTGTCGCCCGACAATTCCAATTCGAATCACGCTTTGTAATGGATGGCCCAGATATCCTATTCGATCTCCTCCATTCTTGTCAAATCAATGGTCATATTCTAATATCGAAGCCCCTTCGATCTCGATGGATCAACGGTCTAGATCAAACCTCAGATCTCCTCCATCAGAGTGTTTCTTTGTGAACTCACTCTGAAAGTCACTTTGTGATGGATAGTCGAGATCTCTTCACTGAAAATCTAACAATAAGGATTTGTGTGAAAGTACATGGATTTCTATCCCCCTTCTTGTGCAACCCTTGGTATTGGTCCACTCCTAGGGAGACACATGTCACCCCCAAGACATGGTGGAGAGACACGTGGCAGTTCACATCATGTCATGACCATCCCCTCGCTATGCCAAAAGATCCCGAAATTTGGCATAACCTTTACTCAACATGTGGACCTCCATGTGTACTTGACGTGCAATACATGTCATCACTGATACACTCATCTTACCACTCAGATGATGACAATTGTCCTACCTGCAACACACTAACCACTAGGCTAGCTCCTTCCTGATTCTGATGTCACTTTCCTTTATGAAATCTTGCCAAGGGAAATGGTAAGGCTCATGACATATCAAAGACCGAAATTTCTCGCAGTCACCCTTAGATCAAAAGACCACATTTAACCTCAGAGTACTCCCATCAGAGTCAATCCTTTCCCAGTATCTATGATAACTTTGAACAACCTCCTCTGAAGAACGGTCATGATTTCTCTATCTCGTGGATAGGATAGTTTAGCTTTGGTGACACATGTTATAAGGTATGATATGAAAAGGACTACCCCTTGGTCCTTCCTTCAATAAAAGGCTAGCATGTGTTGTCTTTTGGACACACTACTAATCCATGTCATCATGAAACATCATGATGACATCATCTCTTCTTTTAGTTTGACTTAAATGAGACCTATGATGATCTATGATGAAGGTTATTAAGATGTTGTTACCCAATGGATGAACCAGATTTTCCCTTGAACTCCCCCTTTCAGGATGCCTCTACTTTGGGAATTCATGGCTTCTCCAACTCTAGGACTCTGATAAAACTTGCCATCATGATCTACGACTGAGAACAAATTTTCATTATGTATCCAACGGTTATGAAGGCATTGGTTCCTAGGTGTATTTGGACTCTTATTGCATCCTCAATGACGAATCCAACGGTCTATAACCCACCATAGTCTCCCTCCAATGAATCAACATTCATTTTTTATTCGGGGTGCATACTCTACATGCTCCATAACTAGATCCAATGGAGGGCTAGGATCTATTCACTATGCTAATCCAATGACTCTTATTTCTTTAGACTCAAAACATGAGTTTTTCCCAGGTTATCAATCTGATTTAGGACTTGACCATTTCAAGGTTTACCCAAGTTATTAACGTAGTTCCTATCAATAACTAGTATGTTGTTTGGCACCCAAATGAGGGTTGGGTCTCCCACAATTAATTTGTAACAAGAGTGTTATCACTGAAAAATCGTCCACAACATTGCACACAATGGTTGAAGAAAGACATCAATTCCAACAACAATTAGTACACCTACAACACCAAAATCCATCAAAAAGGCATAAAAATATATACTTGGTTCAAAAATCAAAGTGCACAAATTCACCAAAGGAAGTGTGTGCACTGTGCGCAAAATGCACAGGTCAACGCAACCCTAATCGTGCATTGTGCACAGAATGCACAAGATGTGTGACTGTCTATGAGAAAATCCACACACTTCTCATGAACGTCACATTTATGAATCTTGTCGGCCTCTCAACCACTTCCAGTCTGACCCCCAACACAATTTGACACTCAGATCTGAATGAAATTTAGCTTGGAGGTTGGTGAAGGGATAGGAAGTTCCCTAAAAGGCCCTGTATTCACACTATGAACCAGTTGTATCTTTCCATGAATGGACACTATAAATATGTGCACACTATAAATATGTTCCATGAGTGTGCTAGAAAAATAATAACTTCAAGGTATTGTTATGCTGCAAGAATTATTCTTGGAGAATCCTCTTTTCTCTTTGAATCATTCAAGCATTATAGCAAGGGCCATTCCACTCACCTCTTGAGAGGATTGGAATTGTACTTCTTCACCATTATTACTTTCCATTGTATGAAGAGAAGAGATCTCTATTAGGGAACTCAATATCCATCCCAAGGAGGAAGAGGGGATTCATAAGTCCCTTCCTTTCTCTACGATGCTAGCCTATCAATACATTGATCCATTGGTAGCTATATGATTGTCATTTTTTGTTTTCATGGTTCTAGTCCCTGCAAGCTTCTCTAACATCTATTTAGTTTTTATTTATTTTTCTATTTCCTTGTTTCATGTGTGTTTGGTTATATAATTAGCTCACAAACCTCTATCTTGATTAGATGACTTAATTAGGCAAGTAAGCATTGTGTTTTTTCTCACCCATGCGACAAAACCAACACAACAGATTTGCGACCATACTAGGGATTGTGAATCAAATTCCTCCCTATTTAAGTCTTGAGATCACTTCTTTCTAATTGTGTGGATATGTAGGTATCAAAACCATCCTAATACAACCTTCCAAAGTCAGAATTCAGAGCCAACACAAGATAATTTCATTTGGAAATTTCTTTCCCGACGTGTGATAGGCAGTGTGCGGCTTTCGAGGCACACATACGTGAATTCTGTGCATTCTGTGCTCTGTGCATGAAAAAAATTCATAAAGCCATGCATTGTGTGCATTTTGCGTTCTTAGCATGAATGCCAGAACTACAGCCTGCACACAAGTTCATTTTTTGGCAAATTGTAAGGGTTTTATGAGTGGTTTGAGGGCCCCTTGCCTTCAGATTTTAAATTCCTGCACTTTGTAAAGCAATCACACTTCACTTAGAGTCCTTTCTCATAAGGAAGGTTATCTAACATAATAACATAGGAGTAAAAAGAATCACAATGCTTCTCTTTGCTTTGTTGTCACATGGATGGCTCATATGGAATTTAAAATTTTGAGTTAGATTTATTGTTTTTTCAAATACAAATAAACTAATTTGGGACTAGAAATCAATTTTAACCCTCAAGTATGGTTTTCCCTTTTACCCAAATATGATCTCGAGAATCAAAAAATGTGGTTCAAAGGAAATTTCATCTCCCTTAAAAATAATTAGGAGAGGACAAAACCCCCTAGGGTACCTGTTAGTTTTGGAAACCATCTTAAAGCTTTGTAAGGGCCCATACATGCCCACATGTTTGCAATATTAGGATAATTTCTAGAAATCTTTCTTACTCTATAAAACACTCTAGGAAAGTTTAAAAGATCAAGTAACAGACCCATATGTCCACATTGCTAGTTCTCCAGGGATTTAAATATTCCACAAGGTTGTACCAAAGAAACATAGTAAGGTAGGTAAGAATATTTGTAAGGACCACAGGAAGTCCACATGTTGCAATCTTACACTTAAATTATTTAAAATATTTTACACACTTTTCACTTTCTTGCACACAAAGACACTCATCACACACACAGTTTCTATTAGAATAGTGGAGGTCAAAGTAAGATTTATTTTTTAAAGTACGCACAAAGTACTTAAAGGAACTTTGAAACATCTGACTTCTACTTTAGAAATTATCCACACCAATTTAATTCAAACGAGGTTGGTCCATGACCCCAATCTCTCATCCCACTCCAGCTAAAATGTTTCTAAGAATGCACTAAATTTTCCTCCACAGGAGGTGCCTAAGGATTTTTTTTAGTCTAGGTAGGATTTCACAGGTAGGCATCCAAATAACCCCTTGTTATCAGGTTCTCACATTTTGAAACAATAGAAGTTGAGAATAGGGATCCTTCAAATCCTCCAAGTCAAGTGTTCCTATACTATAAGGTAGGGAGATACCCATAAAGGGTCAAAGGCCGAGTTCCGATTGTTGTGCGCATCCCTCCTTGAGTCACCCAACTCTTGTGAGGGTATCCAGCCCTGACCCATTTTTTAGGCCAAAAATATAAATGTTGCACTTTGGCCGAGGTAATTAGTGTCCAAACATAGAATATCTACATAGGTGGTGGTTGTGGGATGCAATTGTACCTTGATCACATTTTTTGTGGCTATTGGGAAATATTGCTAGCTCTTTCGGGATATTCACCATCTACCCCTCATTATAACTGATTATTTAAACCTTCACTAGTTCCTCTTCCGGTGGCTTCAGACCCCACTATTGAGTGTTATTGGAAATCCCAGTGCTAAATTGAGAGGAAGGACGATAGGAATTTTAGGACACGAGCATTTGTTTTTATCCCCCCCCCCATGTGGACAAAATCCACCTATCCACATGCTTGTTTACATTACAATTGATTTATGTATGATGTTAATTTGATTACATGAAATTGTGAGTTATACTATTTTGTGAAGGTAAAAAATATAAAACTTGTGTTCATTTATTTCTCTCTTGTCACCATTTGCACACATTCACTTTGCTATTCAGAACCATAGGGGAACCACATAATCCCCATCATTCTAGACTCTTGCATAATCTCCCTCCTATTCTAAGAGTTCCTAGTTTCACCAACTCATCGGCTCAACCATCTCACACCCCAATGAGTGCTATTGTTTTGGGATCGGCTTTACTAGGTTTTACTTTCCTTGGGTCAAATACCCAAGTCAATCCATCTATTGGTTCTCCTTCATAAGGAGACAGGGGTCAAACTTCTTCTTAAGGGAGAAGTACAAACCCACCAAATCCCTCTCAAGGGATTGTTCCATTACCTACACACACAATGGCTGGAACTAATCCTCCACCAAATACCCCTATTCCATACTTGGAATCCATCAACATTCTTGATTTAACCAAACTCACAAATGATCCCATTTTGCATGATGCCACTTGGCCCAATATGCCTACCAAATTTCCTTCAGATATTCCAAAGTTTGAAGGAAAATTAGGGGAATACCACGCCAACCATGTTATGATGTTCCACTTATGGCTCTCTTCAAAACAAATCATGGATTATTCCATCCTCTTGAGTTTATTTCAAAGAAATCTCACTAGTTCATCAGCCAAATGGTATGTGGACGAAAAATCAGGGTCCCATGTGACCTTTGAATCATTGGCCAAGGAATTTTTGTCTTTTTTCCAATTACCAGTTCATCATGAAACTAGCATAGAACTTCTCTCCGAGTTCAAACAAACCACTTCTATCCATATATCCAACCACATCCATGAATGGTATCGACGACGTAGTTTGTGTACAGAAGAAACCACCAAAGAACAACGTCTCAATTGGTTTCTTAAATCACTCGTCCCTGTGATTGCCAAGGATATATCATCCACTTTTCCTCAATAAAAAGAGGAAGCCATCATCAAGGCCCATCAATTTTAACTCATATATGCTCAATCAAGTTACTTATATACACAATATTTCCTGATGCACCCAGAGCCCTACCATTTGGCCAGGAGAAACCTGGGGTTTCTCACACTGCGGATGGGTTGATTGGTTCTATGACACATATCAACCCTTACAGCCACCCATAACCTAATTATGGTGCAAATTAGTATCCTCAACTATATGGAGGGACGTCTTATTACCCTCTTCCCACTCACCAACAATCATATCCTATTGTTCCCCCTCAACCGTTGGGGGGACCCCCACTGGTAACATAGATTCATTTGGTCTCTCAATCAAGTACGAGACCACCCCCAACCCCTATGTATAACCCCAATAGTAGTGGAATTACTTCAACTTCCTATATTCCATATGGATCATCTCCACAAAAAAATCCACATTTTCCATTTCCTGGTCCTCCCCGGCTGGTTACTCCTCCACCAGGACAACCTCATGTCGACATTAAATTTGTTCATCCCTCTCCCATTCAACAGGTTTATTCTTTTGAAAAGTTGAATATGAAAAATCTGGCTCATTAGCTAAATAATTCCAAGAACAAAGGAAAAAATCGAAACAATAACAACCTGGGACCAGGAGGAAATAACCCCCAACAAATTTGTCATGCTGGGGGAAAATAGAATCAAGGAAACTAGAACCCCCAAGGGGGAAATAATAACAATCAACCACGACAAGTAAAGAAAAAAAATCTCAGAACTAACTTCCCCTGTTCTCTATGTGGTGCATATGGAAATTATACTCACCACTAGCCCCAAATTGCTGATTACAAATGGATGAAAGAATTCATGAACACACAATTCCCTCCGACACCATGTGCCCCTCAACAGGCCCCACAATATTATCTGCAACTACCACCTACGATTGTTTTGAAAAACTCTATTCTGCACCAAGGTGTGATCAATACCCAACAAGAGATAAAATATACCCTATCACAAATGGAGCAATATAAAAAATGAGGTCCCACTCAACTCGAAAATCCAACCGATCACAATATCCTCCATACCAGTGAAGAAGAGATTATTCTACAAACACACAACCATCCATACAACATGCCTCCTAACTCTACACCAACCACCTCAGAAACAAATCTAGCTACAACAGAACAACCATTGATGATTCAACACCCTAACATTGAACCAAACCCCCAGATACCCCATATGCCTTTATGAAAGAATGTACATAACCCTCATGCTAGGGAAGCCCATAATTATAGTCTGGGTGATGAATTATCACAATATCCTACAACCATGTATGTACTAGATGTCCTCCAAACCTGTCCATCACAACAAAAATAATTTTTTTCCATCTTGGGGGTAGTCAACCTAGATGATACTCGGATAATCACCTTTGATTTAGATAACATAGAACCACACTTCCCCACTCTGGTCACCTTTTAAATACCAGTTAAAATCCGGAACATCAAAGTTCATCGATGCTTCATCGATGAAGGTTCATCCACATGCATCATGTCCAAAGTAGTATGGAATAAATTTGCCTCACCTGAGCTGGTACCATCTACCATCACCCTAAGAGATTATGATGGTTGACCATCATCCCCTAAAGGGATCTTCCAAAATGTCCCCGTAGAACTTGGGGGAAAAACCATCTTGATTGACATTGAATTTATCAATGCCCCACTTGATTACAATATCTTTTTCGGACGTAGCTACATGTATTATATGAAGGCGGTAGCCTCTTCTGTGTTACGTACGATGATGTTCCCCTATAATGGGAAAATCGTCACCATCGACCAACTTACACATTACGAGCCTAATAATTATGCCAACATTGATAACATATTCCCTCTTCTTCACACTAGCTTGAATGCTTTTCCAGTCCTCGACATTGGCCCTCGAATATTCAAGGACCCATCCTTGTTAGGGACTTATCATGGAGCACCACCCACCCTCAACCATTCTATTTCAGCACAAGTGTGTATAGTGTCCTCTAACAAAATATATATTATAGACAATACTCCTCTCACTGAGGCCCCTCCCCACATCAAATTTCCACTAGTTGGAGAACCACTACCTCAAGAATTCCCTGAAAACATCATCGCACCACTTGTCCC
>ML777005.1:999014-1012901 GCA_009831015.1 Picea engelmannii
TGGCATCCAAGTATTCCTGGTCGCTGCTACCCTCACCTTTCCTAACATGGTTATCACCATACATATATGGTATCTCCATCCACCCTCCATAATGTCTTATGTGTTTCGTACGATGATGTTCCCCCATAATGGGAAAATCATCACCATCGACCAACTTACACATTATGAGCCTAATCATTCCACCAACATTGATAACATCCTCCATCTTCTTCGCACTAGCTTAGATGATTTTCCAGTCATCGACATTGAACTTGGAATATTCAAGGACCCATCCTTGTTAGGGACTTATTGTTGGCCCTTGACCAAGTTTGTAGGAACACTTGGTCATATTTGACCATTTTTGGGACTTCGATAGCTCGTCAAAGATGGAGCACAATGTGAAGAAGAAATCGTGGAAGCTAGACCCATTTTTGGGTCCTTTTTGGGTTTTGGGGGATAATGTGACGAGAAAGGGATGTCGACCCATGGGTTTACCCACTCTTAGGCCCACTTTTGTAATGTATAAATATATTTCTAGGTGAAGTAAGTAAAGGGGACGGTAGCCCATCCATGTTATGAAATATAAGTTCTAGTAGTGCTCTGTGCATGATTGTAGAAGGGTTATAGAGCTAAGTGCAAGTTATTATAGAGATTATAGAAGCCTTTGTACTACAACGCAAGGAGCAAGGATCTAGCGAGATGTGTAGATCTTCTGTCCTACGCGCATAAGGGTTTTTGGTGACTCTGTGTTGTAACCTGATTAACTAAAGCTAATAAAGAAGAAGACTTTGTGGACGTATCCCCAGGGTGGGGGTGAACCACGGTAAATCTGTGTGTTGTGCTCTGTGCCTCAACCTGATGTGTTTGTATCTTCCCTTTCTAAGTGCTTTGATTTGTTTAGATAGATCTATTTATGCTTTGTTTTTCTGAGATATGAATGAATGTTAGATCTGGTATGTAAGATGCTTAGTGCTTGATCTGCCAAATCTAATCTATCTTGTTGTGGCTAAGTGATGAATTATCTTAGATCTAAGTACATAGTGCGATGCTCTATGCTATCTGTGAAGTATCATAAGGGTTGAATATTGATGAATAATCTATGCTAGGTTATTGCTAAGTGTTATAATCATAGATCTGTGTCCTAGCTAAGGTTGCAGACACCTGAATCTCGCAACCACCCCTGCCTCTACCTCGGGTGAGACTTCATCTACTTCGCAGGTGTTGTCGAAAGGACCGGTAGTTAGGGTTTTGTTTCTATGTTGTTGTAGTGTTGGACCCTGGGTCTGATTCCGTGCCAACACTTATCATAGAGCACCACCCCCCCTCAATCATTATATTTCAGCACAAGTGTGTGTAGTGTCCTCTAACGAAACAAATATCAGAGGCAATACTCCTCTCAATGAGGCCCCTCCCCACATCAAAGTTCCACTAGTCGGAGAACCACTACCTCAGGAATTCCCTAAGAAAATCACCACACCACTTGTCCCAAATTCCCCCCCCCTCCAAGAGAAAATCCTAGTTTGGGAGACAGTCCCCCAAGCCATTACCCAAATCCCATTTTTCTATCCCCCACCTGGCATCCAAGTATTCCAAGTCGCTTCTACCCTCACCATTCCTAACATGGTTATCATCATCTATGTATGGTATCTCCATCCACCCTCCATAGTGATGGAGGAGCATCGTCAGCGATCACACGTGGAAGGACAACTCAGCGCCTAGGAATCATTTCAGAATCTCAAACACTGGGAGTTACTGCAAATCGTTTTTGAGATGATTGGAAAAATGAAAGGATATCAAACGCTTGTGAGTGGATGATCATGAGAGATCAGGGAGTTTCACTCCAGGTCTTGAATGTAACTGAAATTAGGTAGAAGTTAGGTTTTCATTTTCAAGTAGACGAGTAGTCGAGGGGAACCCTAAGGACCCTCAGAGTTAAATAGAGTTTTTTTACACCCAAATGAGGCTGTTGCAAGTTAGTAGGAATTTTTCTGAGTTTTTAGTTGTTGTTTGATTATAGCTATAACCATTTTTATTTATGAATGAATATAACAGAGAAAATTTGATCCAAATGCATGATGTTGTGACTTTTTTGCAATTCTTTGTTATTGTGTTTTCATAAATGAATGAATCTCGTTATGAATGAATGAAGTTGTGAATGTTAGTATAAGTTTCAGTTGTTTCTCTTATGTTGAGTAAGTGCAAGGTGTGCACACAGAACACAAGGAGTGCGTTGATAGAATCTGTTTCGATTCCAAAGCTCAGAAGAGATAACACAAAATATCCCCTTTGCAAGGAGTGCAAAGCGATTGCTGCAAGACATGCATAGTCACCCACAAGAACCAAGTCTTGCATAAGAATATGCTGCAAGGAGTGCACAGATCCAAAACTCGGCTAAGTGTTGAAGGGAATCCATAAGAGTCAAAGGAGTAGAAGGTGAGAAATCTCAGAAGGGGTAACGCATTCTAGAAGCATAGACGAGATCTAAGAAACAGGCTCATGGGAGGAACAAATTTTGAAGCCTTTGAATACCTAGAAATATTTTAAGTCGGGAGAATTCGTAAACTCAAGAGGAGGAGTAACAGTTGTTTTCAGATCAAATACCGGGAGAGATATTTGGTTGTCAAATGTCGTGCCCAAAAACGCAGGAGAAGGAGTAATGGGATATCAGATCTAGATTGTAGGATTTGAGCACGTCGACCAACAGTCGTTGGATCCAGAGGTAAGTGTGTGGGATTTAACCTTTCGAAGGTGCACAGGACAAGAAGACTCGCAAAGTATGATACCATGAAAGGATCTCATTTTTCAATCGATATGGGACACATGGCAAGGGATTAGTGTTTCGTTGACTTGTAGACAGGAGAAGTCAAAGGACAGAGTTGTGAGAACTCGCAAAACATGAAATCACGATATCAATCTGAATGGTTAGACCAGAGGCGACTGTAAGCCATTGATCTAACGTGAGGGGAGGTAGCCAAAATCCAAACTCACAAAACCCAATTTCGCGATTTAATCGCAACCATTGGATCACATGGATTATGGACCGTTGATCTGACGTGAGTGGGACCCAGATTTAGATTTTAGAGATTGGGAGGTCAATAAAAAAAATATTCTAGAGACGCGAAACACAAAATCATGACATGCTCAAGAGATTGGCCCCATGTCATAGTTAGGGGTCACATAGCCAAAGATTAAGGGAGGAGCTAGCAAGCGCTAGGCTCCAGTTCACAATTTTTGAAGTCGGAGAATAGGAGTTGGCTCATCTGCAAACACCCGATACATGAAATCGCAACGCGCCTTTTGGTTAGGTAAGTGGTCACAACCATGGTCACATAAAGGAAGCGTCTTAGCTAGGGGAGGGCTAGCACCCGTTTGGGATTGGAAGTTCGATAGAACTCAGGAGAGGGCCCGCGGGTCTAATATGACCTGTGTCATGGAAAAGAGGACCCGTGTACAAGGTTTTGGGGTCTAGTAGAGACCCAAAGAGTCGATCAGACTTAGTTCCTTGATCGATCCTAGACCGGGAGGTTGCGCAGCCCTTAAGAGAGAAGGGAGGTCTGCATCACATAGTGTCTTATGTGTTTCGTATGATGATGTTCCCCCATAATGGGAAAATTTTCACTATTGACCAACTTACACATTACGAGCCTAATCATTCTACCAACATTCATAACATCCTCCCTCTTCTCTTCACTATCTCAGATGTTTTTCCAGTCATCGACATTGGCCTTGGAATATTTAAGGACCCATCCTTGTTAGGGACTTATCATGGAGCACCACCACCCCTCAACCATTATATATTAGCACAATTGTGTGTATAGTGTTGGGCTCGTGATTTGATTGTTTAATGATGCTCATTGAATCCTTTTTGACTGATATTGTATATGTATTGATAACCATTTTGAAGAATGTTTGAAGGATTTCATAACAAATCATCATAGTTTATGCCAGGTACATGTAATTGATGTTTTGTGATGATTTTGAGTTCAATTCAGCTTGATTTAATGATTACAAGAAGATAATTCATGATCTGTGTGTCACAGGGAAAAATCACAAGGTGTTTTTCCATCCAGTAGCCCATCCGGTACTCCATCTGGCACCACATCCGGTACTCCATCCGACACTCCATCTAACACTAAAATCATGGGCAAGTTGGCAGTTGTTATATTGGCAGCCTATGCTGGGAGAATCGGTGACATGGGCTTTGTTCACGCTTGTGGCCTCAAGCTACTGATCTCTTGACATATTGTATTGAGTTGTTATGATGAGCGTTGAGTGGATTGTTTGGTTTCTAGAATCCACATGTAGTTAGAACGTATTTAATGGAATTTGTTGTTTTTAGAGGAGGTCGACCCTTCTAGTGGTTGACCTCTCGAATTGTAACTGTATAAATACCACAGAAGTGGTCAGACAAATGGGGAAGGATTGTTAAGACTTTCCAGGAATTGCTAGAATCCTTTTTGTTGTGTAATTCAAGGCATTCCCACAAACTTGTGCAAAACTGTGTTTTTAATTTAAATTCCAAAAGTGTGTTGATTCAGCTCGTGATTCGTTGTTGAGAAGTAGCCACGACCTACTGGGGGACCCACCAGTGGTCTGGGTGAATAGTTAGATAGTTAGCTTTTGTATTTGAGTTGTGCAATTTTCATTTCCTTCATTTTCCTATATATGTGTTTTTATCATTTTAACATGTTCTGTATTTGTTGTTCATAATTTAATTGTTTCAAATTCCTTTTTGTAGTTTGCTTGTAAAGGATAGTGTTAATATGTTGTGTCTTTTTAATTAATTAGTAAATACCTTGCAATCTTAGTTACTAACCTTGTTGTGTGATTAAATGCTAGTTTGATTTTCTTCATATTGAAGTAGAATAGTTGGAACAAAGAATTGAGTAAAACAAAGTATTGAGTTAATGTAGAATATAGAGTTTCTTTGGCAATGTTTCGATGGATGAATAGTTGCTAATTTTGATTTTAATTCTCAGTTTTCTTATCCAATTTGCCTACTTAGTTTTCTTATTAATTTTCCTTTCATATGCTGATATAGAAGTAGAATTGCAATTATGTTTTTATGAGTATTTCAATTTGCAATTTGAATTGTTAAGTAGGATTAGTTTATTTTATTTCGTGAAATTTCCACTAGATTTAACTTGCAATTTTAAATAGAAGCTTTATTTTGAGTTAAGTTTTAGTTATGAGTTTATAAGTGTGTGAATTTTCTTACCTTAGCATAAGATTGCATTTGAATTAAGTAGGATAGTGTTTTCTTATTTGTTTATGATTAATGCATAAATTGAGAGATCACATGGATTTTCAGGGTAGTTGATATTTCTTCTATAATGGCTAAGCTCTCATTAGATTGCTTAATTTATATTTTTCATTTAACTATCGAAGTTAATATTGAATTTATCCCTCTTGAGATATCACTAATTTTTATATGCCATCGTTATGTCATAAGACACTGAAGACATAATCATCATCATTATATTTGAAGTTTTCTTGTTATTGTAGATTAAAGAGTAGTTGTTGATTAATTTTTGAATATTGTAATGATGCTTTTAATTCAATAGGTTAAGATTTCCCTTTGTAGATTAGAAGTAATTATAAATTTTATCTTAAGAATAGAGTTCACTTGCTTAATAGATTGATTAGTTACCCGTTGAGTAGTTTTGATTAGTTTACTTGTTGCATAAGTTTTCATAGGTTAGTTATTTGATGCTTATTTGCTTACTTGTTGATGCTCATTAATTTGAATATATTGATTAGATTAATTGTTTGTTGCTATTGCTTATTAAGTTGAATAGATTAAATAGATGGCTTGTTTTTTTATCATTATATTGATTAAGTTAACTTCTTCATTTTAGGGTTTTCATTTACTTCTTTAGGACAATCCATCAATCCATTGTTCAAAAGTTACTTAGGGTAAATATTTTAAGTTCCTTGATAGGGTTTTCTCATTGATAGTATTTGCTTAAGTAGATTATCCCTTATATAGATCATATCCTTCGTTAGACTATACTACCTCTAGTTTTTATTTCTTGGCATATATAGTGCTACAACTCTAAGTTTACTTACCTCGAGGTGACAATTTAATTGAGGGTTTTTTAGTGCATATAGAACACCCATCATTTTTGGCATTGTTGTCAGGGAGTTGTCTCAAGGTAGGAAATATATCATTTCTAAACCTTAGCATTAGATTGGTGGTGGGGGAACTTTAAGATGAGAGGTAAGAACCTGCACATCTATTATAGCAGGTTCCCCCAAACCCAATGGTACTTTTTTTTTTTTTTTTCTTTCATGAACAGACCTAGGGACCCAAAAGGTAGATACATTAAATCCAAATCAGACCTTTCAACCAAGGTTCCTTCCGACCTTTTCATGGGAAGGAACATTCCACTCATAAACTCTACAGACCGATACTGAAAAAAATGAGCTAACTCAACCCAAAGAGCTAAAGTTGTCTCTGAAGAGACTAAGACAGGGAGCACTATAGAATATAAAATTGAAGCATCAATAATAGTGGGACAGGAGGCAAGACCACTCGAGCCTTCCACAAAACCAAATAGTACAACCTTTGTTTTCTTACCACCATTAGGGGATCCTAACTTTGAAGACATAATAGACCCTGAACAGGTGAATACTTTGTTTGGTATTTGAGCCAATATAATTGTCTCTCAAATTGACACAAAAACTTTGGCACCAATAATCTCAACCGGCTCGAGTAGAGTCCCAGACACCCAAGCAGTAGGAAGATATTCCCACTAGAGGGATACCTTTCTTAGACAAGAACCTTGGGATACCTTGTTCTGTTCAAGGATAAAACCACCTAGGTACTCTCTTTTTGGAAACCAAACCAATATGGATGATCAAGAGGATCATAAAAATGTAAGACACAGGGAGGGAGAAGAATATGGAAACCAAACCGAAACCACCTTCGGGTTTCCAATTTTGGACACCACAACGAATGTCAATATGAAAAATATTCCCCTCTCAACACTACCCTCCTTTTATGGTAAAAGAAATGGAGATCTAAATACCTTCATATTTAAGTTTGGCATCTTGTGTAGGAGCTACAACTACTTACAAGATGCTCAGAAACTAAAACTATTGCATGCCACCCTCAAGGAATCTGCACTAAGATGGTTCATGGGGTTGGGAGAGTCCAGTATTAGGTCTTGGGAAGCCATGAAAGATATATTTCTTAAAAATTACTAAGACTACTGCAATACCAAGGAGTCGTGTAACGATATTTTCAAATTCCAACAGTTAGAAGACGAGAATCTGGAGGATTATATGGAACAGTTAGCTTATATCTCCCATAAATCAAAATATCATGACCTTCCAGATGATGCAGTTAGGGCTCTTTTCCTTAAGGGAATTCCATAGGAGTACCTATATATACTTTACCTGATGGAATCGGGTGACATCTCCTATAAACCATTTGCCAAAATATTTGAAGTGTGTAAGAATTACTCGAGGAGTAGAGCTAAAACATGGAAGAATGTTTGGGATCCGTACAATAGAAACTTAAAACCATTTAGTTTAGGTGGTATCATGAGAGTAGAGATAGGGAAACTTTTAGAGAATTTCAAAATAGATATATTAAGCACAATAGGTTCCCAGTTGGACACCCTAAAAATTAAAAAGAGACGGGAGGAGGAAAATGCAGCAATGAGCATATATTTCGGAAGATGGAGGAGGAAGCATTCCTCAAGAGAATGCCCATTGGATAACATTTCTACTTTTGGCTTCTGCATGGAGGACCACTCAACTGAAAAATGTCCATCATTTCCCAGTTTGTTAGCCATATATAGGAGTGGGGATCCAAGGGAGTCCTCTTATGTGCCTAGGAGGCCATGGCAGCCTAGGAATCAACCTACATTCCCAGATTTTCAACCTCAAGTTCCACCCTATTATCAACAACCACAACAGTGGAACTCAAGAAGTTGGAAAAACTGGTCTACACAGTACCAAAATCCTTGGCTTCAAGGATGGAGAAGAGGGCATAACCAAGGGAACCCTCAAGCTCCGCCTATCCCTATGCCCAACCATCCTTATCCTCACTTTCCACCAAACATTCTGTAGCTTCTGCCAGGTTTGGTTCCACCACCTTTACCTCCTATTCCACAACAACAACCACAGCAATATCAGAATGTAAGCTCCCCAAGACCAACATTATTACCAGCACAACCAGTGCCCAATCCCAATAATAATCCCACTCAACCTCTTCACAATGTTGATATGCAGGCCTTCCCAACATATGTTATTACTCCTGTTGCATTCCAAGAGATTCAACTAAGGTCGGGAAAAGTTCTCAACATGAAAAGACCTTTAGTAGTCATCCAGGATGAAGAATAAGAGGAAACCCCCAAACAACCCACGAATGAAACTAGGTGGGAAGATGTTATTATTCCTAAGAACCAAGAACCCAAGCTTCCCAAAAATAAACCTTCACAAATTACGAAGGCCCCTCCTTATCCAGAAAGATTAGTAATCGAGAAACCTACCACCCGACCAAAATTTGACATCTTGAATGAATTGAAGAATATTTGTGTCAAGATTCCCTTGCTACAAGCCATTAAGGATATTCCAATATATAATAAGGTGGTCAAATAATTATGTATTAAGAAGCCATGTAGGAAGTAGAAGGATCCTCCAACAATACATTTGATAGGATAACTTTCTGAGTACATATCGAAGCATCTTAAGGTAGAAAAATATGGAAACCTAGGAAACCCCGTAGTAACCATAACCATTAATGAGGTTTCCATTGGAAACACTCTCATAGACCTAGGGGAAACCATCGATGTTATGACTGTTACTACCTTGGGGTAATTAAAGTTAAAACCTCTTCTTAGACCTACCCCAACCATTTTGTAATTAGCAGATAAGACCTGGGTTATACCTGAAGGAATTTTGGATGATATCATAATTACTTTAGCCTCATGTGAGTACCCAATAATATTTTTGGTCATCCACTCAAAAGCTCCTACGAAAGGCCATCTCGTTATTTTTGGAAGACCTTATTTAGCCACAACCGATGCATTTATTGGTTGTAGAGAGGGAGAAATGACCCTATCAAATGGAGTTTCTATCCAGAAGCTCACCATATACCCTCCAACCCAACCTATCATGGATAATATATGGTGGCTTGAATGTCCAAATGAGAATGAGGACTGGGAAGAACCTGTGTTGGCAAGTGATCATTCCTGGGAAATTCAGGAGCATACAACGAAAAATGTGCTAAACCAGTTTATTTTTTCTATCACGTGTGTTGATTTTCCACAATTGTTTCCCCAATTGGAGTACATGTTTGGGGAATAATTTCAGGAACAATTGGACCCATCCATTTTTTCTTTGACATATTTCATCTTTAAGATAGATGAGTCTGCCACATCTTATACCATGCCCTACGAGATTAGTCCAAGAAAATTTCTACATATAAACTTTGGGCTAGATGCAGACCAACAAAAAAAGTTAGTAAGTATCCTTAAAGAATAATCAGGGGCATTTGCCTAGGAATACACTGACATGAAGGGTATACACCCTGACACATGTATCCATCACATATATATCCAGGGGGAAGTGACACCTGTTGGGAAACCCCAAAGAAGGATGAACCCAACACTCAAATATATAGTAAAAGAGGAGATCCAAAATTTATTAAATGTCAGATTTATTTATCCCATCTCCGATAGTTAGTGGGTATCCTTGCTTGTAGTAGCTCCAAAGAAAGTGACTGGGAAATGGAGAATTTGTGTTGATTTCCGGGAACTCAACAAAGCCACTTTGAAGGATTACTTTCATTGACCAAGTTTTGGACACCCTGTATGGAAATAAATATTTCTCCTTTTTAGATGGATATAGTGGGTACAATCAAATCCTCATAGCACCTGAGGATCAGGACAATACTACCTTTACCTGTTCTTGAGGCACCTATGCCTACAAAGTCTTACCATTTGGATTGTGTAATTCTCCTGCCACATTTCAATGAGTAGTACTAGGGATATTTTCTGATCATATTCATGATTGTGTGGAGGTATACATGGTTGACTTCATAGTATATGGAAATATTTACCAGGAAGCCTTAGATAATTTAGAAGGTCCTTATCAGATGCCAAGAAATGAACTTGTCTTTAAGTCATAAAAAATGTAAAATGTTTTTGACTGAAGAAGTGGTTCTAGGACATCATGTTTCATCTGAAGGTATCAAAGTCAATCCTACAAATATTGAGGTCATCATAAAAATTCCACCCCCCAAGACTCAGAAAGAGGTGAGAATCTTTCTTGGGCATGTTGGATACTACCAACGGTTTATTGAAAATTTTACAAAGATTGTTTCACCCATGTTTGGATTGTTAATAAAGGATATTGATTTTCTTTGGACTGAACAGTTTCAAACTGCCTTTGAAACCCCTAAATCTAAGTTTCCTTTGGCACCATTTCTTAGGGCGTCCAATTCAGATCTCCCATTTCACATATCCATTGATTCCTCCAACATTGCAATAAGAGGGGTATTAAGGAAGAAAGAAGACCAGCAGTCCTATGCCATTTATTTTGTGAGCAAGAACTTGTACCCTACCAAGTTAAACTACACAGTTAACAAGAAGGAATTCTTGGTAGTAGTTCATACTATCAATAAGTTTCGCCACTACATCACAGGTTACAAAGTATTTGTACATACAGATCATTCCTCCATTAGATTTCTCATGAATAAACCCATAACTAATGGCCAAGTGACTAGGTGGATCCTGCTATTGCAAGAGTTTAACATCACCATTCTTGACTAACCTGAAAAAGAGAATTTGGTAGTTGGTTTTATTTCAAGAATAAAAAATGAGGATGATGATATTCCCGTAGATGATAGTTTCCCATACGAGCACCTTTTTTCCCTTTCTGTAAATACCCCATGGTTTGCATATATGGAAAAATATCTGGCTACTAGGAACTTACTGTCTCATTTGTCACCTCATGAAAAACATAGAATTATCATGCAAAGTGCCAATTACTCTTGGGTTGGCCATGAAATTTTTCGTACAAGTCCTAATTTGATTATTCGTAGATGTATCTGAGAAGACGAGATACCAGAAATACTACGAAGTTGTCATGATGGACCATGTGGTGGCCATGTTTTTGACAAACGTACAACATATAAGGTGTTACATTCAGGTTACTATTGGTCTAGCATTTTCAAGGATGTTGCAAGTATGTGAGGAGTTGTGAAAGATGTCAAAGGATAGGAAAACCCACGTCAGCTAATGAAATTACCTTGCGTGCCCAAGTTATGATAGAACCTTTCGAGAAATGGGTCCTTGACTTTGTAGGACCAATTTCACCCATGTCATATAAGAAAAACTATATTTTGGTTTGTACAGATTATGTCACCAAGTGGGTAGAGTCAAAATCCTTATTTGGGGATACAAAAAAATATGTTGTTGAATTCATTTATGAAGACATCTTTACCCACTTCGTTGTTCCTTGTGAAATTGTTGTTAATGTTTATGCCATTATTATAGTTCTTTGCATTTCATAAAGATAAGAGAATAATAAGAACAAGATCACTGAGAAATACACATCCACAAGAGACACGACATTTATCCTGGGAAACCCTCTAGGGGAAGAAAACCTAGCAAAAAATTCCTTATCATAAATAGCTTATACAATGTTCAAGAGATAACTCAACCAATACAGAAAATGTCCTCCTCAAGAGATTCGCCACCCTTCTTCTTCTCTCACCAACTTGTAATTGCAGCTTGCCTCATAAGAACATGAGAAAGTGAAGTGTGTGTTAGAAGTGAGGCACTAGCCTCTTATTTATATCAATCTGGCACGTGTGAAGAGTCACCATCTAGCAGGGCCGACCTCTCACACTGGGTGGGTAAATCCACCTTTTATTAATTCTGGCCCTTTCATTATAATTGTTGGGGCCAACTTCTTGTTCTGCACTTTGTAATTTCCCGATGACCAATCCGTAAAAGGGGATTTGGTCCTTATACAATTACCGAATTGATTAATCCTCAATGGGGATTAATCTAATAACAATAATATTAATAATGACATGATTAATCCTCAATGGGGATTTAATCCAATAATAATAATAACATGATTAATCCTCAATGGGGATTTAATCCAATAACAAAATAATAAGAATTCTCTTCGCAGTTACATTATTTCAACACTCCCCCTTAACAAGAAGGGTATTCTTTATCAGCATCAGGCGATAGAGGTCTGCATCATCGGTGGCATCTCGAGGACAGTATCGTCAATATCATCTTGAACAATTGTCTTGCACATTTACAAGTCATCGGAAGTTTTCTTCATCGGCAGCATCATCATTCTCAAGAGAATTCTATCATCATCTGCATCAAACATGTATCAGTAAAAAATGATACCTCATCATAGCACTAGGTTGTCACATCACCGTACTACACTAGCTTAACATCACAACTCAGTGTCAGTCACATCTTGCTTTACGTCTAACAACTAGGTCAGAAGCAAGTAATATCATCATCTCACTTTATGTCTAACAACAAGGTCAGAAGCGAGGAATCACAGCGTCATGCTTTACGTCTAACAACTAGGTCAGAAGCATGACTCATCTTTCTTTACGTCTAACAACTAGGTCAGAAGCAAGGAACATCAACATCTTTCTTTACGTCTAACAACGAGGTCAGAAGCGAGGAATCATCGACGTTATGCTTTACGTCTAACAACTAGGTGAGAAGCATAACTCATCTTGCTTTATGTCTAACAACGAGGTTAGAAGAAAGGAACACACGGCGTCATGCTTTACGTCTAAAAACGAGGTCAGAAGCATGACTCATCTTGCTTTACGTCTAACAATGAGGTCAGAAGCAAGGAACCAATGACGTTATGCTTTACGTCTAACAACTAGGTCATAAGCATAACTCATCTTGCTTTACGTCTAACAACTAGGTCAGAAGCAAGGATCACACAGCGTCATGCTTTACGTCTAACAGCGAGGTCAGAAGCATGACTCATCTTGCTTTACATCTAACAGCGAGGTCAGAAGCAAGGAATACATCTACTCCCCCTTTCAGGGAAGGTCCTTTCGAACAATACCAAGATTATCTCGAAAGTGTTCAAACTTTACACGAGATAGAGGCTTAGTCATCACATCAGCAACCTGTTCATCCATGCTAATGTACTGGAGCTTCAAGGCTCCTCTCTGTACCATGTCACGAATGAAATGATAGCGGACCTCTATGTGCTTCGACCTATCGTGGAACATAGGATTCTCTGTCATTTTAATACAGCTTTGATTATCACATAGAATTGCGGTTGTTCTTATCTCCAAATCAAATAGGCCTGTCAGCAACTTTCGAAACCATATAGCTTCGTAGCTAGCAGAACATGCGGCAATGTACTCTGCTTCTGCTATGCTGAGAGCAATACTGGATTGCTTCCTACTCTTCCACGAGATCATAGCTGATCCCAAACTGAAACAACATTCGGAAGTGCTTTTTCTGTTAGCAACGCTTCCTGCCCAATCTGCATCAGTATATCCAATCAGAGTGAATTCATGATCTCCATCATAGCTGAGACCATAATCCATTGTACCCTTAAGGTACCTCATCACATGTTTTGTAGCCACTAAATGAACACGTCTAGGCTCCACTAGAAACTGACTCAAGGTGTTCACTGCAAAACAGATGTCTGATCTGGTGTTCGTCAGGTACATCAGTGATCCAATAATCTGTCTGTATATAGTGGCATCTATCAAATCTAACGAAGTATCGACCAACAGCTCCAGCTTTGCTTCCATGGGTGTATTCATGGACTTGCATTCGAGCATGTCGAATCTCTTCAGGATTTCGACCGTGTACTTCCCCTGGTTAAGGAAGATTCTTTCTGGACTCTGCCATACCTCAAGACCTAAGAAGTAATGCATTA
>ML777005.1:1027845-1048139 GCA_009831015.1 Picea engelmannii
CGAATCTTCTAGAAGGAGAAACTTCTATGGTGAGGTGGCATCCGAATGGTTTGGATCTTACTCGCTTTCATGATTTAGTGGGATCATCCTAACATCCTCACCTTATCCTCTTCAACTTATAAAAGGAGAGGAGTTCTCATGGATAAAGTTAGCTTGAGCTTTTGTTAGCTTGTGGGTTCTTGTTCTTGAGCTTTGTTAGCTTTGGCTTGGTTAGAGTGGCTTTGAGATTTGCTTTGTCAAGATAGATTGTGAGTAGCTATCAGATCTATGCTTTCAGAATCCTTGGAGAAAGAAGTGTGTTGGGAACGAAGGACAGTTGGAAGGGACCTTACGACATCAAGGCCATGGTTGTAAACTCTCTTTCACATTTAATATAATACAACAATATTATTTTTTCCCATAAAGATAATGTCACTTTATTACATAACTCCTTGATCATATGTATAGATTAACTGTTGAATATATTGAGTTGTCTTCACTTCGATTGGTTTGTACTATTGTGGTATAGATGACACAAGAGCATTGGAGTGAAGTTGGAACAACAAAGACCCAAGGAAGCGATCATAAGGTATGTTCATGATTCTTGCCTCCTAGTTCATTCAATAGTCTAAATCTAGGGAAAGAGTATTATTCTGTCCTGTTTTGTTCTAGGTCCAGGTGGATTGGTTTGTGTCCGCACTTACGGATTTATCCTACAACACTATGACGTAACATCTAGTCTGGACTGTCTCTGGTAATATGGGGTTAATTAATGCTATGCGTCCCCTGCTATTTGTGTTGAACGTTTCATACAAGTTGATCTCGCCTTTCTTTTTTCCATTATTACCAGGACCCTGGAATCCTTTAGACACATCTTCTCCTTCGAAGGATAGTCCATTAAGTTGATGGATGTCTTCAGCATGGATTGGATATCTCTTATCCAACTAGAGACTTTTGTTGTGCACCCTCCTTATCAGAAATTTTGTGCACCGCGCAACCTCACCTATGGTGCCGAATATTGGTAAATCTCTTAGGTTCATGATGGTTGAATTAAATAAGTTTACTAATTCTGGTTTTGGCCCAAATTGTATGCCTCCTAATCCATCTGGAGCCATATCCCAAAAAACATCTATGTGCATCTGGGGGAACAAAACTGGATCTGTTAAGTAAAGATCGAGGATCTTAACATGCTCCGCTTTCCCTTTTAGATCACCCACGACCTTGACTCGGGGGTCGTAGGGCTCATCTGGTATCGCATCTTTAGAAATGTCACTTCAGTTTGCTATGGTTTTTGGCATTCACACTTCTATGGAAAGCTAAGGACTAGGATCATGATTACGGGTTCCACAATTATATAGGTTGGTTCACTCTACTAAATTTGGAAATGGCTATGATTTTTGAAAATGATGCATTCTCGGGCGAGTTCTCAGGGCCTTATACTTGGTTTAGTGGGAAATTTTAGCAATAACTATTGTTCGTCATGACTGTATGGATGCAACTGGATCTGCGTTGTCTAACGAGATAGTTTAACGGGTAAATCCTATTGGGAAATTCTGTCATTTACTTACATGCATGAGTGGAATAGGAACTTGGTCGATTTCAAACCTTTTCGTTTGACGGGTGGGTATCCCGGCGTGAAATCTGATGGAATCTTTGCGTATCATGGATTTATGGATTAACTGACTTCATATAGGGTAACATAATGGAAATAAAGGCTGTGACTAGACCAGATTCATGTGACACATGGACTTAGATTGTATGCAGATTCGTTCTCCCTCCAATCACAAAGGGGGTCCCCATTGTATTAATGACTATCATTAATGGATTCTCCTATGCTTTGGATCCTGCACTGTTGAGTCATTATTTTTGTAGAAAACAACACTTAAATAGAAAATTAACTATGTGTCATGGCGGAAGACTGAGCACATTGACTTTATTAACTAAATTTACAAAAATTTCAGAAAACTCAAATCTAACTATTATACATGCTCCTTCGGACTAGAGACACAATTCCTTTTTCTCAGTTTTGAGACATATAGGGCTTCAGGTGAGCTTCATTCACCCATCCTAGCCACAACACACCATCCAGTTGCACGAGTCTGACTGCTCCTGAGGGTTGGCTCTTCAAAATTATAGATGGTCCCAACCACTACATGCACAGCTTGCCATGATGCTTCTGGTACTGAATATCATACAGTAGAACCTTGTCTCCTTGCATGAATACCTTGGTCTTAATGTGTCTGTCATGCCAAGATTTTGGTCTTGATTTTTCCACTGACTGATGGAAGTCTGCTATAAATCTAGTCTCCTTGAGTTCTTGTAACTCCATAAGTATCTGTGCCACTGATTCCTCCTCTGACATATGTGTGATTTGTGCAATATACAAATTTGGAGTGATGAATTTTGCAGGAACCACTGCCTCTTTTCTGTAAAATAGCTAGAACGTTGTGTACTTGTGGAGTTTATTTGTGGTTGTTCTGTAAGCCCATAGTACTATTGGGACCAATCCTCCTAGTTTTCACAAAAGACCTTTGTCAACCCTCTTTCTAGAACCTTGTTGAAGGATTCGACTATTCCATTGGCCTGCGGGTGGTAAGTTCGTAGATACTTGCGCAAATCTTCTTGTGGGTCCTGGTGGGGGTACCATAGGATTATAAGGAGGTCCCATTCCCCTTATTCATGTACATTCATTCCCCAAATTTCCATCTCTATAGCATCTGGTGCACCAAACCTGTGGTCATCCTGGTATAGGTATCGTCATCTCTTGAATCTTCTCTGTAAGCGCTGATATCTTCCCTTGTAGTTGCGCCATATTCACATCTGTTGGGGGTCTAGTCACTCTCAGGCTCCCAGGGTATCCCACCATGAATTCAATATTCATTGATTGTTCCAAGGCATATGTTAAAGTAGCTATCCGCTGTTGATCTAGTAGAATCTGAGTCAGAGGCAGTAACCCCTGAATGTACCACTCCCTTTGATGTTATTCATGGATTGGATGTGCTAACCTCCCTATAGCATATTTAAACTTTTGGATTTATTCCCAGGCTGATTCACCTTCCCATTGTTGGATCTCGCGCAACTCAGACATAGCTTATTGTTCTGAATGAGTTAGTTTGAACTCTGCGATGAACCTTGTCCATACCTGGCCAAGAGTGAACACTTGAAATTGCATTTCTGGTACTCTTGGATCGATGATCTTCATGTACCACTTGAGAGTGCAAGCTCTCAAGGTAGTCTGAAAATCGACCAACTTATTCGCATCTGGAGTCCCTCTGGATCTCTAGATTGCTTCACACAAGAACCAGTGTTGCTCAACGTTTTCATCTCCCTTACCCCAAAATTCTGGGTATCGGGAAATCGAACCTCCCCCATTGCCAATGTTTTTTTACATTGTTGTTCTTATCAATATGAACCCTAATGGTCCTGCTTGTGATCTACTAGGGGATCCTAATATCCTCCCTGTACTCGCACTTACTAGTTGCGATTGACTAACTAAATGTACTGGAACATAACTAGTATGAGAAGGTAGTATCGAACTTACCACATGTATAGAAGTCACTTGGGGTATGGGTGATTTGGGGCTGGTGCCACTGGCTTCGTGGAAATTCTCTTTGATCTGGGGGGTCTCATTTGCTTCCACTAGGACGATCTCTTCGGTCGAATTCTCGATCTCTCCTGTTATCAGGGTTGAATCTTCTCTTTCTTCTTCAATATTCATGTCGACTTCTTCCTCTCTTACATATACACCTTCTCCTTCTTTTCTTACCTCCTAGGGAATTCTTTATCTCCGTGTTTCTCTCTCATTTAATCTTTGACTAGCTAGTCTTTCCTATTTTCTCAGCTTCCACAACTCTTCCATATGTATTTCCTCTACTTCTCCTAATCTGACCTCTTTCCTCAACTTCTTGGACTATCTTTCTTCTTTATTGATCTTGTCACGTCACAACTTCTCAAATATAGCGGCTCTCTTCAAGGCTTGCTCATCTCTTGAGTCTATTTCTTGTTGTTTCCCCCCCATTTTTCAAAGAACCCTTCCCCTCTCTCAAGCCATCACTCTACCCCCCACCTCTCCCTACCCCAAGAAAGGGTGTTTATGCTTCCTTCTCAGTATAGGACATAGTTAGCATCCCCTCTCCCATCAATAAAATATGAATCCAAAGGAAAATTTCTCTCAACAGGCTTCCCCTTGCATCTTTCTTGAAAATCATCTTTGCTCATGAAAAAGATTGGTGGTTCTCAGCTACAAATTCGATAATATATCCTTCTAATGTAGTACTGACCCAGAAATCAATCTCCCGTGTGACTGGACAATCCAGCCTCTGAAGTGATGCTAGATCTAAATCTTATGCTTGCAAGAATCGAACCTACTTACTTTGCGAACAAATATGTAAACACAAAACCATAAAGTAGTACTTATAACCCATAAAGAAGAACTGCAATGCATGAGTAAAATACAGAGAGACACATCATATTTCTAAAATTCAGGTCCTTCTTCATATTACCTCAAGATCTTTGTTTAATTACAACCTCAGAAATACACAATAGTGCTCTATACAAACTCTCGGCTCTAGACTCATGTCACATATCTCCAATTCTCAGACAAATAGATCGATTACATTACAAACTCAGAACTTGACTTGACTCGACCTACAAAAACCTCCAAGAGGGAAATATCGGACTAAACTTCCTCACAACCTAGCCAAATCACTAGCTAGCCAACCTACTAACAACAACCGACCGACCGACTAAATATCCAACAACCCTATTACAATCATGTTCATCACTATATATATGAGCTGGGTTGTGTGTTCTGTTTCAGCTTGCACGCTTCCTTGTTTTTTTGCAACCGTTTGTTTCTTAGCTGGTGTTGCATTGTCTTTCACAACTGCTTTATGTTTCTCTTTCTTGTTATATTGTCTAGCTTATTCTAAATCTTGCGCAACTCGTTCTCAGTCAAAACTTGCACAATTCCTTATCCCAAAAACGAAGGGCCCAACACCCCTTACATTAGGACAATCACTAAATAATATATAATGGAAACTCATCCTCTAACATAAATACCATCCCAATTAAAAGAAAGAAAAAAGTTGTTTCCAGAGCTGGCCCCCCATCCTCTTGCATAAAGAAATCTTATTATAAAATATTAAAAGATGGAGGGCCAGTCTCTGAGGTTGTAAGAGGCTAACCCGGTGGGATACTAAATAGGTCTGTTGGGAGTAGGTACAGGCCTATGGTATGACTAGGAAAACCTAACAGAGTACTGAATAGGCTTGCTAGAAGTGGGGCATTCTACCTACCGACGATGGTAATCTGACAAAAAATAATAATAAGAAATTCCTAAATCTTAAACTTGTCCTGATGTACAACATTACTTGTAGACAAAGCTAACACTAAGTATGTATGGTTAAACCAAGATTAATGAACTCCATAAATTTTCCATTGGGAACTAACTTTGAGACTATCTCGAAACTCTCTCGCCTACCTCTTCTTAACTATATGTAGGATGTTCTATCCTATAGGTGGGGCCATATCTTAACTGTCTCGTTAGACCGATATGTGAAATTTATCTCTACACTTAACAAGCTGTAAATATTCATCTATTGGGAGAATTGACTGGTTTCCTATATTTTTTATTATGAGGTGTCACAATACTTAGGTGTTTGGGTGGGGTTTCATGAGTTTAAAAATGATAACATTGCCTAGAAGAAGTAGAATATTTGTAAAAAAAAAATATGTGTATTATTTTCATGATACAGGCTATTATATCAGCATTTATTTTACTTTGAATGCTAATTCCATGTGTGTTATAAAATGTTGTACATTTCTATGGAAGACCACTTAACTTTTTTTTTATAGACTATTCATTATAGAGTTATGATTACATGCCTTATAATATGCAAGATAGAGGAACCGATTGTGTGAGCATGATAGAAAACAAAAATAAAAATGAAACACTCTTATCCTACCTCTACTCCTATTCACTATGACTATCAAAACCGTTTTAATATTGAAGGTTGTGGATAAAACATCCATTACAGGAGGAATAAATTTCACTTCGCACAGGGGTACCATATGGAGTACCATATGGAGTGCGATATGGAGTGTCTTATGAGGTGCCATTTAAAATACCATATGAGGTGGAAAATGACGCGCTATATGAAGGATTGAACGAGGTGTATACACACAGTAAATGTCCACGATTTTAGGTAACCAGGAATCAGTTGAATTTATTTGAGTTAGTTAATGGAAATTGAGATTAAATGATATAATTATTAAGCATTTTTATGATCAAATGTCCAAGTCAAAGACTTGAACATTGATATAAATTCTTCATCATTACGATTGCCTCCCAAAACGATGCTCTTTGAATTCAAAATCGACACACTCATGCTCACACATGGAAACTCGTGTGTGATGAATTCAACCTTTTCCACCCTAGGCGCATTAAAAAATGGAGGGATCTCTCAATTGGTTATCCCATTTATGCAGCACATTCACCTTCCTCTCAATTGTGTTCGCCCTCTGCTTAATCACGCTCATCCTTGGCCTGATTGTGCTCGTCCTCTGTCTAATTCCACCCTCTGTCCATTTCTCCACATTGTCACCATTCCTAAATGATATGAGTCATCCTCCTATGATGACCTCTTTGCTATCCCCAATTTCGCACAGTGCAGGGAAGTGTTCCTTCATGTTGGATGGGGATCGTTCTTGTCTCATTTGCAGGGCCATGATGACGTCATTTCTATGCAATTTTCCCTCAGATTCGATGGAAGGATGGTGGGCATGGGGTCTTTGACCTTTGTGGCCTCTGAGTAATCAATTTCCTCAGCCGCAAAGATTCCAAGAGTTGGAGACCGCTGGTTTAAACACCACCAGTTTCCACGAGCGAGCTATAACAGGGTATTCAAACCTAAGTTTTAGAATATCTCTAGAGCTTAGGGATAATCTAAGGAGTGGATTAAGGATGAGCTAATCAACCCTCTCATAGTCATCACCAGAATGATCACTTTTGATGGTAGATATTCTATTTTTAAATCCCGCCACTTTCGATTATTATCTCACTTTCAATTCAATAAGCCATTGAGTTTTCCATTTTAATTCTTAAAAGGTCTTGAGAAGATGTCTTCCCAAGTACAGAATAATTTAACCAATCCCCATAACAACCTATTCCATCATGGCCTGATCAAACTACTTGTTATAGCGGAGTTGGAAAAATAGGGGAAAACATGGGATGAGTTCATTTACGAATTTTAAAACCCTCATCTTACAATCAAGACCAGCAAGAAAACACTTGATCTAGGGACTATTACGCCATCCAAACCCCATTCTCCAAAGACTCCAAACCCTCCTACTCAATCTATCCCTTTACCAGAACAAAATTCCAAGGAACTTGTTGATACCCCTGCAGCCTCATCGGGCAAGACAACTAAGAAGCCTATTGGTAACTCCCCAATGCCTTCAACGTCCATTGATACTACACCCAAAACATTACAAGGGGTAATTCAAAAAGAATTCCCTATAGTCCCCACAAATAGGAGAGGAGCTAATCGATTCAAGAGAGGATATTTTTGAAAGAGTACCCAAAATACAAGAGGAAAACCTTATGAAAAAACCTCGACCACTTCAGACCCTCTCCAAGTATCCTTTGTTCTTGAAAGCCCTCATAAAATACTTAGGGAAGTGTCTGCAGAAGAATTGGAGCCTCATAGAAAGACAAAATCTGAACCTACTTCTCCTCATAAACCCCATGTTACTCCTACCTCATAAATGCCTACCCTAGATCCCAAAAATGATATACTTTCTACATCTTTCAAGGGATCCAAGCCCTCATTTGAGATATTTGATCTTGCTACAACCATTGAAAGGATACAACAGGAAAATGTTCAGCTGCTGCAACAATTGGAAGAGAGGAAGACTTTGGATAAGCATCTTCACCATGACAATGCAATACTACAAGCAAAGGTGAATTCCCTCCAACGATTGGTTGATCAAATGACCAATACCAATCACAACCTCAGGGAACAATTGAAACATGATAAGAGGAAAAAGACAAAATATTCAGGATAAGAGGGAGAAGCTTCTAAATCTAATCCTTCTCAGCAGGTCTAGTCATATGGGGCAATTCATTTTTGTTTGTAGTGGGACCTGCAAAATATTAATTGTGGGGGTAATGTTGGGATTGTGATTTGATTGTTTAATGATGTTGATTGAATCCTTTTTGACCAATATTATATATGTATTGATAACCATTTTGAATTTGAAGGATTTCATAGTAAATCATCATAGGTTATGCCAGGTACGTGTAATTGATGTTTTGTTATCATTTTGAGTTTAATTCAGCTTGATTTAATGATTACAAAAAGCTAATGTGTGATCTGTGTGTCACAGGGAAAAATCACAACGCGTTTTTCCATCCAATAGCCCATCTGGTACTCCATCTGGCACTCCATCCGATACTCCATCCGACATTGCGTCTGGCACTCCATCCAGCACTAAAACCATGGGTGAGTTGGTAGTTGTTATATTGGTGACTTTTGTTGGGAGAATCAGTGACATGAGTTTTGTTCACCCTCGTGGCCTCCAACTACTGATCTCTTGAAATCTTGGATTGAGCTGTTATGCTGAGAGTTGAGTGGCTCGTTTGGTTTCTAGAAGCCATAGGCAGTTAGAATGTATTTAATGGAATTTGTTGTTTTTAGAGGAGGTCGACCCTTCCAGTGGTCGACCTCTCGAATTGTAACTATATAAATACCACAGTAGTGGTCAGAAAAATGGGGAAGGATTGTTAAGACTTTCTAGGAATTGCTAGAATCGTTTTTATTGTGTAATTAAAGGCATTCCCACAAACTTGTGAAAAACTATGTTTTTAATTTAAATGCCAGAAGCATGTTGATTCAACTCGTGATTTGTTGTTGATAAGTAGCCACGACCTGCTGGGGGGGCCACTAGTGGTCTGGGTGAATAGTTAGATAGTTATCTTGTGTATTTGAGTTGTGAAATTTCCATTTCTTTCATTTTCCTGTATATATGGTTTTATCATTTTAACATGTTGTGTATTTGTTGTTCATAATTTAATTGTTTCAATTTCCTTTTTCCAGGTTGCTTGTAAAGGATAGTGTTAATATGTTGTGTCTTTTTAATTAATTAGTAAATAACTTACAAGCTTAGTTACTAACCTTGTTGTGTGATTAAATGCTAGTTTGAATTTATGCAGATTGAAGTAGAATAGTTAGAACATAGTATTGAGTAAAACAAAGTATCGAGTTAATGCAGAATATAGAGTTTCTTTGGCAAGGTTTCGATGGATGAATAGTTGCTAATTTTGATTTTAATTCTCGGTTTTCTTATCTAGTTTTCCTATTTAGTTTGCTTATTAATTTTCTTGTCATATGCTGAGATAGAAGTAGAATTGGGATTGTGTTTTTATGAGTATTTCAATTTGAAATTTGAATTGTTAAATAGTATTAGTTTAGTTTATTTTGCGAAATTGCCATTTTAGATTTAACTTGCAATTTTAAATAGAAGCTTGAGTTTGAGTTAAGTTTTAGTTACGAGTTTATAAGTGTGTGAATTTTCTTACCTTATCATAAGATTGCATTTGAATTAAGTAGGATAGTGTTTTCTTATTTGTTGATGATTAATGCATAAATTGAGAGATCCCATGGATTTTCAGGGTAGTTGATATTTCTTCTATAATGGCTAATCTCTCGTTAGATTGCTTGATTCATACTTTTCATTTTTCTATAGAAGTTAGTATTGAATTTATCCCTCTTGAGTTGTCACTAATTGTTAGATACCATCGTGATGTCATAAGACACCGAAGACATAATAATCATTGTTGCACCTCTTTTGTCACCTAAATGAGAAAAACAGAGGTGCTTACAAGATTAGTTGGGTTAGCTAAGGAAGATAGCAGTAAAAGAAAGGGTTAGAGAAAGAAACATACAAGACTAAGATAAGAATTAAACTAGAAAAGAAAAGAAAAACTAAACTATTGAGCATAAGGACATACGAATAAGAAACAAACAAGACTCATGTAACCAATGGAAAGGATTATATTAGTGAAAAGAAAACACCAACAAGAAAGAGGACTTTACGTCCCTTATTCCTCCAAGGGAGGGCTCTTGGACCCCCACAACTAAGCTCTTCTTACAACTTTGAAACTTGAAAGAAATGGTGAAATAATCCCAAGCTAATCCACTCAAGAGGTGATATGGATTTGCCAAATGTAATGATGCTAGTATGCTCTTGATGAGAAAAGAGGATTCCCCAAGAGAATAGCAGTAGCATAACCTTGCAAATGAATTCCTTGAAAATGTAGTGCACCCATGGCCTTGTTTTATAGCACCACTTTGAGGTATTGTGCAACCAACTTTTAGTATGAAAAGGGGTTGTTTAGGGAATTTTTAGGTCTTTGACCATCCACCCAGTCAGATCCAGCCGAGATTTGGATGTCAAATCAACATGGAAGCTGAACCAGAAGTGGGTGGGAGGCCGACCAATCTCATAAATGTGCCGTTCTCAGGTGTGCGCAGATTTTAGTGGCCACAGTCGTGCATCGTGCACATGTGCGCTTTTCATGCGGTTTTGGCTTGCGCATGTGTGTGCACGCCCTATGTAGTCATAACGCACCTTAATTTTATCACTGGTTTTATAGTTTTGGAAATGATTTTGTGGTAATTTTGGTCCATGGGTGACCTCATAATTGTTTGAAGATGCTAGATTGTTGTAACCATTTGCGGATGAAATTTCAGTGATAACAGATGCCCCTTGATGGATGAGGTTAGGAGCATACATATAGCCAAAATTCATCAATGTTTCTTCTACTGAGAGGACCGTTGTAACAAAGAGCGATAGTGAGAGTATCAAGAGTGACCCATTGGAGGGAGAAGGGAACTTTTAGGACCCCATCTTCCGTAAGGTATGTAAAATAAATTGTGTACAAATGAGGTGGGCATGTCCCATGCTCGTGTCATATAAATAAAAAAGAAGGGTTTGTATAGTAACTGAAACTGTGTGTTGATGTAGACAACTGCAGCGCCCTCGGGGACAGTTTGTGATAAAGGCAGAGGAAAATTCTGAGGAGGAACATACTCTAAATAGTAGGCACTGGCACCTGTAAGAGGTATCATGGATTTTGTAGGCATTGATAGTCCAACCAAGTTCAGAGGTCTTCGGAAAATATAAGAAACAAATGCAATAGTCGCAAAGTAAGACCCACTGTAATATGAGAAAGTGTTGAAGTCGAATGTTATGGGGGTCAACGACAGCAGGGAGAAATTATGGTTCTCCCTGTGCCATCTGATACCTCTCATTGGAAAGGTAATGAGAGTCAAGATACTGTCACCCTTCTGGAAACTATGTTGATGTCGACAAAAAGGGAGACGCGACTCCAATAAGCAAAGGGCTTCGGGGAATCTACTAGGTGAGGTTAGGAACTGAGGAGGTACATGGACGAATTCAAGATGTGTGGAGACTGAAGACTTCCTTTGGTTGAGGATATATGCGAAGGATAAGTGGCCACAACTGTTCAACTAGATCGAGTGTCAGGGGGACAACAAAATGTGGGATAAGTTGTGCTAGAGGTGGGACAAAGTGAACAAACTCAGAGAGCAGAGGTAGGTGGCCTATGGAATACTCGGAGTTTATGGATGATGTCAATAGGAGTAGATGATAAGGAGTGCCCCAACCAAGGGCAACATGGGTTGAGTTTGCCAAAAAGGGAAGAAGGTCGCCAAAGGTGATGACAAAAAGATATGTAAATGCTAGAAACAAAGGATTTTTACAAGTATCAAATGAATAAAGAATAATTTGGGATGAGTGTACAAATACAGAAACGGGTGCCCCAATGGAATATGGTTGGGCTGGTTAGGGTGCAATTGGCTTGGAGAATTGGTGGAGGTTGGGGGCCCCATGGGTGGGTTTCTGTATGAGGTAGATGGAATGGAGAAAAATTTGCGGATGGGAAAATTGATTGTGGATGAAATGGAGGGAAATTTGCAGATGGGAGAACTGGTTGTGGATGAAATGGAGGGTTAATGATACTGCAGAGGTGCAATAAAAATAGAACCTTGAAGAGATAACATGGGAGTCCATGGGGAAAGCTAGAAAAATGAGGAGAAGGAGGATGTGGCTGATTCACGACATGATGTAAGACTATCGGGACTCCCATCCCTAAAGGGTTGAAAAAAATGCATGAGTGCCAAAGTGCCAAGGGGTACTATGAATGAGATAACTCATGTGGGGGAGAGTGCTATCGAGTGACAATAAAAAAAATGCAATGGAGGTGTTAGTACTGCAGAGATAGATATGGGGACCCTAAAGGAAAATTTCAAAGGGTGTGACTAGAGATGCAGTTGAGATTCAGAGGGAATGATTACATGCCAGTGTTGATTATATACCTAAAGGGGTTGCACTGATGTATGATGACCAAGTACCTACACACATGAAAAATAAAATACCCGACATGAACAATATCTGAAGAGAATCGATCATACAAGCATTGATTTGATAATTTTGAATATGAGCATGCGTACCTGGATGGGGTATGAAAAAATGGCACCCCCGGGGCTAGGGATAAAAAATGGCCTGGGGATTGTCTTGATGTAGTTGATGTGATGTTGATCCCATGGCTGAAGATGGGTCGAAAAACAGACACCCGGAGCTTCCGAAATGGGGTTTGGAAGTTTGGCGAAAAGGGTTATATATAGCTGTAGGGCCCACATTGCCACCTCATTTGTACCTGCTGTCAGAGTGATTGGATGAGAGATATTCAGAGGAGATTTGGAGATTCCAAGAGAACGAGGCAATCGATTCAGGACCAGTGAGCTTCAGGTTAGTAGTCTTATTGTCCTGCATAGAATTAGGTTTTCTATTTGTGGGTTGGGCTTGTACAGAGGGTCGTATAGGGGGTTTTATGGGTGTGGGCCCGCCAGTTCGCGGGTGATCCAGAAATATGTGCACATGTATGTTCGCCTATTATTTGGATATTCGTGCATGGGTGCACCCTAAGGGGCAAAAAAGGTGCACATAGTATGCACGCCTGTTAGCTAAAAAGTTGCGCATGGGTGCGCGACTGTGTAGTGGACATGCGTGTTGTGATGCGTGCCTGTGTTTGTGACAGGGGCACATGGAAACACCTCTGTATGGAGGTGAGGCATGCAAGAATGCACATCTGTGGGATGAATAGGCACACATGTGTGTGCACATATTGGGTGAATAGGAGTGCATGTGTGCGTGCCTGTGGGGTGAACAGGCATGCATTTGTGCACGCCTGTGGGGTGAACAGGTGCACATATGTGCACACCTGTGGGTTTAAACAACCGCGCCTTGGGGGAAAGGCTGATGGGTGAAAAACTCATCTTTTTTGGAGATTTTAATGTGTTTATGTTCGAGATGGCTAATCTAGGACTGTATTATGTGGTTGAAGGTGATCATTTGTACGATGTCGGCCCACTGGTGAGAGAGGGACTAGTCACAACTGAGGGAGGTTGTGGCTATTGAGGAGCCAACGGTTCGTGCCACTTTGGCAGCCTGTGGGCTACTAAAGTTCTTCAAGTTCCCTTTGATATGGGCTCAGGAGTATCTCTTACAGTTTTTTGATCCATATGTGGAGTCTAGATCTACATTGTTTTATGGTGTAGGGTGAACAGTTAGCCTTCACGACGGTGGAGGATTTGTACTTTCTGACTGGGCTCCCTTTTCAGGGGACACCCCTACTGGTGGAGCCTGTATTACCGGGGGATGGGTAGTTGGCTACCTTGGGCTGGAGGTATTGTTCGAGGGAGAACTTTATGTTAAGCTCCGTAGTGAGTATCGGGGCTATGGATGCTCTAGTTCATCATTGTGTAGAAGCGATGATTGTGAGGGTATATGGGTCCCTCGTGACTCAACAAATCAGTGGTGGTCAGCTGAGGATTATGGGGAGGGCACTGGTAGGAGAGCATTTTTCCTAGGGCTTGATGTTGCATGCCAAGATGGTAGGGTAGCTTGACAGGTGTCAAACTACGGACTTAGGGGACTTTGCCTTTGGGTCCATCTTGGTTGCCTAGTTTTTGGAGAGGGTGCCAATGTTGCACCCTAGAGTTTTATTGGGTGCACCTGGTGCGTGAGAGCTGCAACTAATGCGGTGGTTGATGATTTTGATTCTCCATAGTGGTGGTGAGGGTGGCCATTTTTTCTCGGCCAAGGCTACACAGGTGTGGCGGCAGATGCCGCAGATCATACTATGGTATCCGCACTGTGGGGTGGATTTTCGAGGTGATCTGAATATGGTGTTACCTCCAGGGAAGGTTTTCGACCACAGAGGTATGTTTGTGATTTGTTTGATATGTTGATATTTGAGATAGTATGACATGTGTATTTTGTATAGATGTTCATACTATCATTTGGTTGTTTGTATGTGAAGATGTGAGACCTCGCGGGCGTGAGGTTGAGATGGTGAGAGCGTCATCTCGTCAGGAGTCGGTGAGACCACCGCGGGGAGAGCCGCGAGCAAGAGAGATATGTCGGTGCGAGGACATTGAGGCGAGACCAGCTGATGATGAGAGAGTGTCTAGGAGATGCCATTTTGATGAAACTAGTGTCAGGCCATCGCATGCTCCTCTGACGGAGGTCGGGGGAGATTTTGAGGATATTCACCGCCTCTTTGAGGCGGTGCTCTAGGGAGTGCCTCAGGGCATGTGGTCACGCATCCAGGATGAGGGCATCCTGGAGCAGTGTGTTGGAGTTCCGCTGATGTGGCAGATCGTGGTTCGACGGGCAACAATAGTAGGTGCTGCGATGACCGGGCGGTTACCTCCAGGTCCAGAGGGACCAATAGTGGGTGGGGCACCACTACCCGAGGGAGGGGCAGGAGGTGGTGCTCTAGAGGCACCTTGAGTGTCTCTCTGTGTATTTTTTTATATGATATATAGGTTGGTGAGCCCATTTTGGTGTAGTGACACCATTTTTGTACCGAGGTGCTTCACTGGCCTGTGGATTTTGTATATGATGTATTCTATGTGTATGTAAACATTTTGATGGCACTGTTGACTGATTTATATATATATATATATATATATATATATATATATATATATGGATATACATTTTTGGGTCTTTGTGATGTTCACATGTGTGCTTTTTAATATTTATTTATGATGTCTAATCTTATATATGCTGTGACAGACTCTTGATGGTTTAAGTATGTGTAAAGGTATCTTGATGTGATATATGCCAATCTAATACAATGTTAGCTAAGTTATCTGTGATTTGATTAAATTGCCTTGGAATATGTGTAAATGTAATGAAATCAAAATGTCAAGATAAAAGTCTAACTTGTAGGTATTTGTGAAAAAGGCAAGGATCGCGGACACGGTACACATTGTTGAGTTGGAGGACGACTAGTTGGGAGTCAAGTAAGATGCTAAGGTGATGAATACGATGATGGTTGGCGTTGGTGAGGAGGCCAATGACGGTAGTGTACTTGGCTTGGTTGTTGGTTGTTGAACCCAAACATATGCCACTAGAGTGGAGCAGTTCATGTGAGGGGGTATAGAGGGCCCAAGCTGTCGAAGCAAGATTTTGTGTCCAACGGCTGGCGCCATCGGTGTAACCAATGTGGTAGGCCGATGGAAGAAGCATCTGTCAATAAAACAAATGATATTTTAGACATGAGGTATGGAAAAAGATTAAAAACACTATAAAAGAAATAACCTAATGTAGAATGGCTACGCTTAGGCGTAAAATTTCTTTAAGTATATCCTGTTGACAAGTTCTTTGAGAGGGAGGCCCTCGGGAGAAGCCAGGATGTATGCACCTTTGGTGAGGCAATGTTGGATAATGTAGGGGCCATGCCACAGGGAATCGAATTTGCTATAACCGAGGGTATCGTGAGCGATATTGTAAGCAAGGATGAGGTCACCTTCGTGAAATGAATGAAGGTTGACATGGCAATCAAAAGTGGCTTTTGACCATTTTTGGCTGCCTCATTGTTCTGTAATGAAGATCAACAATCTTCATCCAGGGACTCTAAGTTCAACAAACGCTACTCCATTGGAGCAGTGTCGGGTAATAGCTCAATTGTGGTGCGTAAGGTGGGAATTTCACACTCGATAGGAAGAGTGTCTCTACCCCGTGGACTAGATGAAATGGTGTGAAACCAGTGGTTCTTTTCACTGTCGTACGATAAGCCCATAGCGCGGAAAATAGCATATGATGCCAATTGGTCTTATGTTTGTTAACTGTGCGCTGCAACATGGTCTTGAGGACCTTGTTAACTGCTTCGACCTATCCGTTAGACTAAGGGTAATATGGTGAGGCAAACTCATGTGAGAATCCAAACCATGATGAGAGTTCAACAAAAATCTCATTCTCGAAATGTTTCCCATGATTGGAAACTAGTTGGAGTGGTACTCCAAAGCGGGATATGACATGATTAAAGAAAAAACAAGCTATAGTGTCAGCGGTGTTGTTGAAGGTAGGCATGGCTTCAACCCATTTTGTGAAGTAATCGACTGCGACAATGATGTATTTGTGTCCATTGTTGGATGGGGGGTTACAAGTCATGAAGTTGATGCCCCATTTACAAAAGGGGCTTGCAGTAATGACCGGGTGGTACTCATTCTTTGTTCGTGTAAAGTTGAAATTTATTGCATCGCTTCATGGCGTAAATGAAATTGTGAAACAATGTAGGCCAAAAGTAACTTACTCGGATTATTTTCTGAGCAGTGGACATCAACGAAAGATGGCCCCCGCATGCACCGCTATGGCAGTCGTTCAAGACTCTATCGGCCTCATCAATAGTCAAGCATCGACGAAGTATGGTGTCGACCCCTCACTGATATAAGATATCTCTGATGAGGAGATAGTGGGGGGCCTGGTGAAGAATACGACGACGATCATCTCATGAGAGGTGGTTACTGAAATTTTGGGTTTGGAGGTAGACAAGGAGGTCGCCGTACCAAGGATCATCCGAGGTGATATAAAAGAGATGTTCATCGGGGAAGTCGGTACTGACGGGGGCACTGGTAGTATCAGAGGGGAAGGATGTGACAAGTTCAGCGAGGATGAGAGATTTCTTGCTCTTAGGTGTTGAAAATTCGATATCGTACTCTTGAATAATAACGATCCATTAGGAAAATTTTCCATTAATTTGTCGACGACTGAGCAAGTATTGCATGGGGTTGGAATCTGCTATGAATTTAGTCGTGTGAAACAGAATGTAATGGCGTAGTTTCTGGACTGCGAGGATGACTGAAAGGGATAGTTTCTCTTCGTGATTATACTTCAAGGGTGGCCCTGAAATGCTTTTACTAATGTAGTAAATCACATGCTCACGATCATCATCGCCGATTTGAATGAGAACTCCTGCTACTGAGACAGTTGATGCTGATATGTAGAGGATATAGTCACGATTATAGTCAGGTGAACTAATTAAAGGGGCGTTAGAGAGTGCCATTTTAAGATTGTCGAATTCTTTTTGGGCATGTTCATCCCAGTGAAATGGGATATCGTGGCATAGTAAGCGAAGAAAACCATGTGCTCAAGTGGCATAGTCTGGGACAAATCGCCGTAGAAAGTTAGCTTTTCCTTGTAGGCTCTCGAGTTGGCATAAATTCTAGGGGGGTGGAATTTCTGTGATGGCTTGGACTTTGAGGGGGTCTATGGTAATACCTCTTTGGGAAATGATGAATCCGAGGAGGCACCCGACAGTGATGCAGAACACACACTTGAGGGGGTTCAAGCGGATGTTTTACTAACGACATTGTTGGAAGATGATTCGTAAATCATCAAGATGTTGGGTGCATTTTTTGGATCGAGTTGTGAGATCGTCCAAGTATGCAAGGATGATATGAGCCAGATCATGAAAAATGTATGTCATAGCCCATTGGAAAGTTGCGCCAGCATTTTTTAAGCCAAAAGGCATGACACGATATGCAAAATTACCCCAAGGCGTGGTGAATGCAGTTTTGTATTGATCGGCTGGGTGGATTTGGATTTGGTTATAGCTAAAGAAACTGTCCATGAAGGATAAAGCCTCGTGGCCTGCGCAGTCATCGATAATTTGATTGATGAAAGGCATTGGAAAGTTGTCTTTGGGATAGGCGTGATTGATATCACGAAAGTCCATGCATACATGGATAGTGCCCTATTTTTTGTTAACGGGTACAGGGTTGGAAACCCATGAGGTATAGGCGATGGGGTAGATGAACCCCACCGCTCGTAATTTGTCAATCTTGGCTTTAATGGACGTTACTTTAGATGGGTGTAGAGGTTGTTGTTTTTGGCGCACCGGTGTGATATCGGGCCAGGTGTCTATGCGATGTTCGACAATAGAGGGATCAAGGCTAGGAATCTTTGTGTATGACTAGGAAAAAATATCCCGGTACTCTTGGAAGAGGGCTTTGTAGGTGGTGATTTCTTGAGGAGTGCATGCGGTGACAATGGTTATTTCCTCTATGACTCCATTTTTTATGGAAATATCAATTTTGATGGTAGGGGAAATGTTGGCCATGTTGCCTTCTTCAAAAGCATCGGGGGCAGGGATGGGGTTGTTGAACCAGTTGATGGGCCCTGATGGGATAAAATCCTTGGTTTCGACTGTGTATATGGGGTGTTGGTTAGGAGGCGTGAAGGCTTCCTATGGAAAGAAGAGCACTATGTGGTGTAGCGCATCCCATGGGTAGTCGGGGGTGGTTAATTCCTCGAGTATGTCCTCGTCACAGTAGAATTGTCGAGAATACAAGGGATCATAAAGAGTGATATTGGTGACTATCACCGTGTGGTTATCCTCTGGTGATGAAGAAGTGGGGGGAATGACGCAATGAAGTTGTGATGGTTTGCTTGACATAAACCAAATTTCGAGGTACTGAGGGGTACTAGTGGTAGTTGGACGTAAAATTTCTGTGGGGAAATGAACGGGAGAATTGAGGGGATTTGGGGGTAAATCCTTGTGTAAGTTATCTAAGAACCACGAAGGAAGAGGGATTTCTTTTGGTTCAGGAGAAATAACATGAAGAACCTCTAGTGATGAGGTAAGGTTAATCATTGATTCTATAAGGGGTACATGAGTTTGAATAATGGTCGATTGGCGTTGCCTGTATTCAATTATCATAGGACATTGGTATGTAAAATGATCTAAGGATTCACATAGAGAGAAAGGACATATCATACGTTCGTTGACTGAAGTCGTGACATAATGGATGTCTGTGATGTTTGGTAGGGATGATGTAGCTGGATTGGGTTCGTGCTAGAAGATTTGGCGTACTGCTACTAACATCTTTCATAAGTGAGGTAGCACTGGGAAATGGTGTGTATGATGTCCATATTCTAAACATATGGCGCAAGGGAATTTTGTTCGCAGTTCTGTGTTATTTATGTTAGGGGAGGTAGCGGCAATACTTGCTAAAGTGACAAATGGTGATGGTGTTTGATTGGGTTGAATTAGGTTACGTAACTTGGGTAGAGATGGGCATTTGTTGGTTGGGTGTCCATCTTTCTGACATAGCGTGCAAGGAGGTTGGATGCATGGAGGAAGTGGAGTTGTGGGATCCTTCCTCTTTCGCCTGCCCCCAGCTGTGGCAGGGAGGTTAGTGAGTGGGGGTGTAGAGGGTATGGTGGGAGTGAGTATAGGAATCGTCATTGGGATTCCTTCTGTTTGGGGGGGAAGGGATGGTTGAGGAACCATATCGGGTGGATGTAAATACCAAACTGGGATTTCCAACACCATATTAGGGAGGGTAAGTGTTGCGGCTACTTGGAAAGCTTGTACGCCTGGTGGAGGGTAAAATAAAGGGATTTGAGTAATGGCTTGGGGAACTGTCTCCCAAATTGGGATATGGCCTTGGGGTGAGGGGAAATCGTGAACTAATGGAGTTGACGAGTTCGCAGGAGGCTCGTGAGGGAGGGGCTCTGCGACTAGTGGGACGCTTGATATGAGAGAAGCCTTCATGGGAGGAAGAGTATTCTCAATGTCAGTTTCATTGTGCAAGATACCAGATATATAAAATATGCAGTACAGAAACGAAATGCTAGAAATAACAAAATAACAGTAAAATATCCAGCATAATCTTCACAATACACAGAAATGATATACGAAATAGCAACAGAAATAGCACTTGAACAGAAATAGCACTTGAGTCAGATAGCAATGTTCACAGGCCTCTTCGAGGGGGAAACCTCAAATCGAGAAGAGCTCTGTTACAATAATATCCAAGCTAGGGTTCTCATACCCTCGAATCCTATTTATACTAAAAAGAAGCATCTAGAGGAAGATCCTTCTAGAAGCGGAAGCTTCTATTAGGTCTTCTTACATCCGCCTTATTCTATTTTAT
>ML777005.1:1053321-1091978 GCA_009831015.1 Picea engelmannii
ATTTTATTGAAAGGTCTTATTAATATTGACCTTTATTACATCCGAATACATTGATCTACCTATGTGCGGGTTAGGACCTTAACACATTGGATGATACGACACATACCTGATTGGAAGGATGAAGGAGCGATGGTGCACCATGGTAAGTTCCTAACAATGATGGGTCTTTGAAAATTCCGGGAGCCATTTTGATAAGTGGGTATGCTTCAGGATTAGTGTGGATGAGAGGGAGAATGTTATCGACATTGGCAGAAGGGTTAGGCTCATAATGTGAAACTTGGTCAATTGTAATGGTCTTCCCGTTATGGGGGAACATCATGATTTGAAAGACGGAAGAGGCAACTGCCTTCATACTGTACATGTAGCTACGACCAAACAAGATATTGTAATCGAGTGGGGAATCAATAAATTCAATGTCGATTAGAATGGTCTTACCCCCAAGTTCTATAGGGACATTTTGGAAGAGTCCTTCGGGAGAAGATGGTCGTCTGTCATAAGCTCTTAGGGTAATGGAAGATGGTATGAGTTCAGGGGAACCAAGTTTCTGCCATATAGACTTGGACATAATGCATGTGGATGCGCCTTCATGATGATACATCGATGAACTATGATGTTTTGAATTTTTACTAAGATTTGAAAAGCGATGAGAGTGGGGAGATGAGGCTCTCCACTGTCGAGATCAAATGTGATGAGTTGAGTATCTGCGGGGTCGATTGCCCCCAAGGAAGAAAGTAATGATTTCTGCTGAGTGGGACAAGGTTGAAGGAATTCTAAGAATGACATGGCAGCCACTAATTGTACTAAGTCATCGACCAAACTATAATTGTGAGCCGCCCTATCTTGGGGGTTGTCGACATTCCTGCGTAATGGGATGTGAGGGATGCAAAGAGGTGTTTTTGCGTTAGGGAAAGGGATCATCAAAGGGGGCCACGTTGGTGCTGGGAGTGTTTATGGGGGAATGGGAGGAGACTCAGTGGGTTCTCTATATTGATGAATACGTGTTTGCAGAAGGACTTCTTCCTCACTGGTGAGGAGGATAGTACGATCTACGGGATTGTTTGGATTGAGATACTATCCCATTTGTGATGGGGTAGGTTGCATGTCCTATTGGGTTTTCGTCACACCCTAGTGTGGAATGGGGTTTTGCAGCACGGCTGGAGGTGGTTTTTGCACGTATTGTTGTGGGGCCTGCTAAGGGGCAGGCAGTGCTGGAGTATGTGGTCCATTCACTGAGTCTTTCATCCGTTTAAAAACAGTGATTTGGGGGAAATTATGAGTGTAATGACCGAATTCACCGCAAAGGGCACAAGGGAAGTTGGTTCGAAGATTATTGTTATTTTTCCCTTGACGTTTGTTGTTGTTGCCCCCTTGGGGGTTCTGATTCCCTTGATTCTGGTTTCCCCCAGTAGGTTGGTTTTGTTGGGGGTGATTCCCGCCTTGACCTGGGTTGTTATTGTTCCATTTTTTTCCTTTCTTTTTGGGATTATTCGATGGATGGGTTGGATTTTCCATATTCAGTTGTTCAAAATTTTGATATTGTTGAATGGGAGAGGGTTGAACAAAATTCACCCGGCGTGAAGGTGTCCTTGTGGTGGAGCCATGGGCTAGCGAGGGCCAGGAAATGGAAAGTATGGATTATTTTGTGGTGATGATCCATAAGGTACATAGGAAGGTGCAGTTCCTTCGCTAGTACTTATAGTATAAGCTGAGGTAGAGGGAGTACCTGAACTTGTCTGGATAGGTGGGTGTATTGTGGGTGTCGGCGGTAGCCCACTGATGGGTGGAGGAAGAGAAACAGGGTATGGTTGTTGATAAGGGGGTGTAGGGTAATAAGAGGTTCCCCCATATGCCAACGGGTATTGAGGTGTGCCATACATTGGTGGTTGTTGGGGTTGTGGTGCGTGGTGTGTGGTGTTACCAATCAATCTGTATGCTGAGTGAGACATCCTGGGTTTATCTTGGATGAATGGGATGGGTTTTGGGAGATCAGGAAGTACTGTGTACAAGTACCCTGATTGAGAATAGATGAGGTCGTATTGTTGAGCCTTATTGATGGCTTCTTCTTTTGATTGAGGGACGGTGGAAGCCACATATTTACCGAGGAGTGAGACAAGTGATCTGAGAAACCAATAAAGACACTGTTGTTTGGTGGTTTCTTCTTTGCACAAACTATGTCGTCGACGCCACTCATGAATGTGTTCAGCGATATGTGCGGCTGAGGTTTGTTTAAAATTAGAGAGTAGTTCAAGACCATTTTCATGGTGGATTGGTAATTGGAAGAAGGTCAAAAATGCTTTGGACAAGTACTCGAAAGTCGCATGGGACCTTGAATTTTCATCTACATACCATTTGGCTGATGGACCAGTGAGTGTGCATTGAAATAATCATAGTCGAATGGAATCATCCATAATGTTGTTGGAAGAGCACCATAAGTGAAAAGTCATGACATGGTTGGCAGGGTCATCTCTTGCCTTTTCTTCAAAATTTGGGATGTCTGAAGGTAGTTTGGTAGGCATTGCAGGCCATGTGGGGTCATGCAATATAGGATCATTTGTGAGTTTTCTTAGATATGGTACGTTAAGAGAGGCCAAATATGGCATTTGGAGTGGTGGCAGAGGATTAGTTTCAGCCATGGTGTGAGTGTTCTGTGTACCTGACCCTTGAGGGGGGCTAGGTGGGTTGGTACTTCCCCCTTGAGAGGAAGTTTCCCCCTTGCTTCTATGTAAAGGAGAGAGAGTGGACGGTGGACCTTGGGAATTGGACCCAAGTAAGGTGGAACCAAGCAAAGTTGATCCTAAGATAGTGGAACTCACAGGGGTGTGAGAAGGTGGAGCCGATGAGTTAGCGAGACTAGGAATTCCCCCTAAAATAGGAGGGAGGTTTAGCAAGAATCTAGAATGATGGGGGTTCTGTGGGTCCCCTATGATGTCCGAATAGCTAAGTGGATGTGTGTGGATGGTGGTGAGAGAAAAGAAATAAACAAGGGCATTTGCTACAATTTTTTGAACTTTACACAATATATATCTAAATAAAATGTAATCAGAAGTGCATCATACATAAAGTGTTTTGATAAAGAAGCATATATGTAGATAAGTGGTTTTTGTCCGTGTGGGGGATCAAAGAAAACAAATGCTCGTGTCCTAAAATGTTTAACGTCCTTCCTCTCAAATAGCACTGGACCTTCCAATAGTGCTCAACAGTGGGGTCTGAATTCAGTGGAAGAGAAACTGGTGAAGGATGAAGTAATCAGTTATAATGAGGGGTAAATGGGACATATCCCGAAAGAGATGGGGATATTTCCTAATAGCTGCACAAAATCTGATCAAGGTGCAATTGCAGCCCACAATTTCCACCTGGGTAGATGTCCTAAAATTTGGTCACTAGGTACCTCGGTCAAAGTGCGACATTTAGATTTTCAGCCTAAGAAATGGGTCACGGATTGGATCCCGTCTAAGAGGTGGGTGCCTCAAGGGGGGATGCACAGAACAACTGGACCTCAGCCTTCAAACCTTCATGGGTATCTCCCTACCTTATGGTGTTAGGAACACTTGACTTGGAGGATTTAAAGTTCCCTATTTGACAACTATTGTTTTGAAAATGTGATAACCAGATAATGGGGAGTTATTTGGATGCCTATCCCCGAATTCCTACCTAGACTAAAAGATTTCTTTTGGCACCTCCTGTCGAGGAAAACTTAGTGAGTTTTTAGAAAAAAAATTAGATGTGTTTGTTTGAGAGATTGGGGGTGTGAGCCAATCTCGTTGAAATTAAATGGGAGTGGATAGTTTCATCAAGAAAAGGGTGGGGTGTTTCAAAATCCCTTTGGAGTAAACTTACTTGGACCTCCATGTTTCGAGATGAAAACTATGTGAGTGATAAGTGACTTGTGTGTGTGAATGAGTGAAAGTGTGCCAATGTTTTAATGAATTAGGTGTCACCTTGCTACATGTGGACTTCGCTTGGTCCTTACAGGTGTTGATTACCTAATTAACTAAATGCCTTTGGTACAATCTTGCGTAATTCAAAAAGTCCCTAGGAAGCTAGCATGTGGACATGTGGGTCCTTTACTATTCCTTTAACTCCCTATTGTGATTTAATCTAAGAAATCTTTGAAACTATCCTAGATTGTGATCATGTGGGCATGTATGGGCCCGTTACAAAACATTTAAACTTCCCTAGTGATTTAATCTAAGAAAGTAAATTTCAACACCATCCTATATTTGTAGCATATGGGCATGTATGGGACCATTACAATCTTGATATGTGTTTGAAAAATAAACTAAGAGGAGTCCTGAAGGGGGATGTTGTCCTCTCCTAAATATTTTAGTCTTTTTTAAGGGAGATGAAATTGTCCCACGACCTTTTTCTAATTCTCAATGTTGCTTTGAAGCGCGAGAGAAGAGCATACTAAATGATTATTATCCAAATTCTAGTCCCAATGAAAGCTTTATGTGATTACAACTGATTCAAACTTATATTCTTAGTCAAAGCAAGCCATCCATGTGGCAAAATGAAAGAAAAAGAGGAAATAATGATTTTAAACCCCCCTAAGTGCCTATGTGTTTTGACTAATCCCTTTATATGGAGAGGGAACTAAGTGTGGTACAGATTACAACACGCATGAAATCATTTTTAAGAAGGCTAGGGGCCTTCCCCAAATCACAAAAAGGATTACAATGTGTATTTTCTGCACAGGTGTGCAGGTCTCAGAGTAGACAGAGGTGCACTGAGCACCAATGCGCAAACCGAAACAAAATTTTGGGCACACGTGTGTAGAGGGCGCTGGAAAACACAGTAACTTTGGCACACGTGCGCACGATGCGCGATTGTGGGCCAATAAACCCGTGCACACCTACCACACGGCCGTGAAGAAAATTTCGAATGGAATTCTCTCAATTCATCTTTGAATTGGTTGTTTTGCAGGTCAGCTTGGGCCGGTCAAGGTACCTGCAGGTCAAATAAACCAAAATAATAGATAGAAAAACCCAAATGGGGTGGGAAATTGATACCTTTCCCCAGTGGAGTCACTAATCTATTGTGCCTATTTTGTCACCTAAATGAGAAAAATAGATGTGCTTACAATTTTAGTTGGGTTAGCTAATCAAGACAACAGTAAAGGAAAGGGTTAGAGAAAGAAACATAAAAGACTAAGCTAAGAATTAAACTAGAAAAGAAAATAACAACTAAACTATTGAGCATAAGGAAATAAGAATAAGAAACACCAAGAAGAAAGAGTGTTGATGGGAAAATCTCCCTACAGACTAGCAAATAGAGTTCAGACTTTGCATGCAGATATGACCGAAGAGAAACTACTTTTCTACCTTCATCCCTAGATTTAAATCCCCTTTTCCTAGTAAATGCATGGAAAGATCAACCTACCTTGTTTTCGGCGTTTGGTGTAGATCCTCTGTTGTGCTTGATTCCTTGTTCGCAATACTCCTTCCAAATCTGACCTGCATCCAAGAAAAGCAACAACTATGCATGCATCCTACTTATATACTAATGGGTTAGAAATCAAAAACATGTACTAATCAAACTATTAAAGTTCATGAATTGGGACTGGAAAAGAATTTTCTTTATTACTTTGAATGAGTCAACTTACAAAAGTTGAGACCGACCATCACTCCTTGAACCTAATCCTGGGCTCCTCTTCTTTTGTCCTCTAACTTATTTTCTTTGAATATCCTTTGGCATAAGGGAAGGCTAAAGGGTTGGGACAATGGGAATACGTAAATGGGTAGAGTTTCTTTGCTATATTTTTCCTCCTCCAAATGGGACCCCTACCCCTTCTTTTACAGGATAGAAGGAGCTAGGTATTTGTATGAACCCTCGGCCATGCATGGCCGGGAGTTTCAGTTAACTCACCCATATCTTTTTGTTCCATCGGAAACTTTCCTTTTCCCATTATTTTGTCGGTCTAGGTGGGTTGTTTTGGGTCAGCCAATATGTACACGCATGCAGTAATGGATTAGGGTGCGTGGGCCTTTATTCAAGAGGATTTTCAAAGAATTGTTCAGCAGTATTTTGGCAAAGAAGGGATATGAGTTGGCCTGATGCCAAGTAAGCATGTGTGGTGCAATTTAGGGTTATAACATATGCCCCCTAATGTGTGAGGTCAGAAGAGCATATTATGGCTGAAATACATTACCAATCTTTACTGATGTGCCGTATGATTGAGCCCAAGGATCAGGAACCAGGAGGTGTCATCTACAAAATAACAAATGTCTTACCGAGGCGGGCATACCCATTCTTACCAATCATATACACTGTAGACCCTTGTCAAATAACTATAAAGAGTAGCCGCGAACAATATACAGCGGAGCTACATCTCGAAATCAGAAAGATATACATATAGAGTATCCATCTTCCAGAAGTTGATTCGGCCTGGTGGCTGGAGATAAGATCTTCAGAGCTCGAGAAAGAACCTCAAAATCTTCAAAACTCAGGTAGGAGTGTAATATGAGTGTATGACTTCACTACCCAGAGGTCTTCGATGGCTTGCCGGTCATGGAATTGATAATCTTGATGATCGGACTGAAGGCTTCAGTGATTTCGAACAAGGACTTGATTGGATGTTCAAGATGGCTGGGTATGTAGACAAGAGACATATTGCAGAGGGTCTGACTCAGGGTTAGTGACAAACTTCCCTTGGAAAACAACACAACAAATGATGAGACTCAAGTAGCATGTATGTTAATCATAAGTCTACGAAGCAAGAGGCAACGCAAACTCTCCATATGTTTGGAAGGATAACCAAACGGTGGAGGACACAACTCTATATAGTGAGAAAAATATTCCTAAGGTCGTACTACATCCCATAGTCTGATGAACAAATGAACAAATGTTCTTTATCCAAGGGCGACTCATTATGCTGCCAATAAAGAAAATACTTTTCCCTTCCTCTTTTTGGGGTATATTTGATTTTTTTGTTCTTTTCAATAATTGTGGAAAAAGAATAAAGGAATATTACGTTACAAAGGAGGAATGAGTGTTGCAAACATACAAGTTCAATGCACAAGGACAAGACTGATGTTCTAGTAGAAAGACACTCAGGAAAAATCCTCCGAAGGCCAAAGGTGTTAAGACGCAGACGGAAATTGTTACAAGGCTGGCGTATAAGGTATGTAAACGCGGTTAACAAAACACACAATGGTAACATCCTTCGATGTAAGTTTAATGAGCCCAAAGAAGTTAATCTCGGTAGTTTTTCATTTAGAGAGTCTGAAAAAACATAAAAGGAGACTTCAATGGGGTACCTTTTTCGAAGATAGTCTAGTAGGTTCGAAAAAGGGGTAAACTAGCACCAATTAGACGTCGATTCAAAACCATTTTAATGAGTGTGACAAGGACAAGATCACTCGGATATTTTTTCATTTTTAAGGAGTCTGAAAAAAGATTAAATATGGACTCCGTAAAAAATGTTCTTCTGGACCAATTTTAGCGAGTGTGAAAGAATAAGGTCACTCGACAATCTTTTCAATTTTAGGGAGTCTGAAAAGAGCTTAACTATGGACTTTGTGGGGGTTCCTTCTTCATAAGTTTAGTCCCTCAGGCCCGAAAAAGGGATAAAATTATACCTGAGAGTACTCTTCTAAAGAACGAAAGTTCCATAGAGTATACCTTTGTTCGTACAGTTGACCATCCGGACCGAAAAAGGGGTAAACTACCGCCGGATAGACGTGACTTCAAATTTCATTTTAACGAGCGTGAAAGGCCACAAGATCGCTCAACAATCTTTTCATGTTTAGAGGGTCTGAAAAGGGATTAAAAGAAGACCCATTATTTTTTGGGAGTCCTGAGGGTGAGACCAAGAGTGAAGAAGAATCATGCAAATGAGGCTGAAACTCATATTCCGGAAAGACTATAAGGACTCCTGAGCCTACAGTGTGTTAGAGACGGCATGGACACCATAAGACAACCAGGACCTACCTAGGGCATCCATGTTCAAGTAAGCTCTACTGCCAAGTTGCAACACCTCTAAAGAAGATATGACGGTTCCATGTTACAACCTGATGGGTTCGATCCTAAGGCAGAGGAAAAAGACAATGAGACACAAAAGTTGGGGTAGTAACCTAACCTTTATGCTCAAGTTGATTCTTGGAAAAAATTTCATGGACCGTAAATTTTTTCTCAAAACTCAAAAAAAGTGTCCCAATACCCGATAAAATCCGTCCCATATAAATCCTGAATCACTTTGAATTCTTTTTGGTATAAAGAAACTGATAAGGGAGGCCAAAAAAGTGACAAAAAGAGGCCAAAAAGTCTATAAATAGAAGCTGGCAACTCATTATCACCATTGCTGATTTGGAAATTGACTCTGGAGCCAAAAGACCCCCTTTGCTAAAAAAGGAGATTCTGGGAGCTGCAGTGGACGAAACGAACTTTCGCTTGGATCAAGTAAGTACAAACTCCCCTATCTAGCTATTCAATTCTTCAATTTTGCTTTTAAGTTTGTTTTTTGGGTGGGCATATACCTTTAAAAGGTCGGCCCTAGGTCCACACGGGCTATCTCTGGACAGGTCGCATGTACACTTGGGCAGATTAAAGCCCGCCTGCGTGTACACATGACTGTTATTTAGACAGCGCGCGTGGACCACCCTTTTTAAAGAAAAAAGAACCAAATAGCCCTTACTAACCCTCCTGAACTTTGTTGTGTTGGTAGGATGTATGTCCACTGGAGGGAAAGGGAGCATGAAGCAATCAGTGAGTTGGTTGTGGGAGATCCAAATGTTGTGGCCGCATTGATGCAATGTGGTTTGCTTAAGTTCTTCCTGTGTCCATTTATGCGAGCGCAACCGAGGCTACTAAATGCCTTTATTGACTATTGGCACCCTGATGCAGAGGCCTTTATTGTAGAGGGGCAATCACTGGTGCCCACCACCGAGGATATCTATTTTTTGACTGGCCTCTCAAGGAGAGGGAAACCAGTCAATTTCAAGATGTTTCCAGTGGGGCCACTTAATATATCGAAACTGATAGCCCTGCACTGTGAGGCTGGGACAAACCCAGGTGCCCATCAATAAGATCATTGACCTATCGCTGCAAGAGATATTATTGCTGATTGGATGGATTACCGGTTCAATAGCCTTGCATTAGGCGTCTCACGCACAGATGAACTGTGCTATCCAGTGCTTGAATGCACAGATTTTTGACTAGAGTACCACACTACTTGAGTGTATGAAGAGGCAATTGACAGATTGCCGACAGCGGACACAGAGAAACTTCAGGTTCAGGACAATTTTATGTTCATTCTTCTTTGAGAGATTTCCGAGCTTTAGTCGTCGGGAAGTGGTACGAGGACATCAGGCCTCTTTTCCTGCTATATGTAGATGGGCAGTATTACTGCTGCGACAGGGTAGTGGAAGGACCAATGAGTCCTTTGATGACGACTTTTTTTCATGGTTGTCATGGCAGATCCCTGTGATTGAGGATTACCCATATGTAGGGATAGACTTTTCTAGAGATCTTGAGATACCCGAGCATCCTGGTGAGGAGTGAGGGGAGATGGGTAAGTCTCCACCTTTGTAGTTTTTTTTTGTTTGTATATGTAATTTTTATGTCGTTTTTTTTATATATATCATTTTGTATATGCCAGAGTATTTGAAGGGTATACATTTGTTGCATGCAGATGTGGGACCCGTGCGACCTGTCGATTATGCACGGAACAAGCATCGTCCTCGGCCAGAAGTCACAGATGCCGCCACCGGAGGACTAGCAGTAGCAGGGAACCTCCCAGTTGGGGAGGTTGAGAGGGTCCTTAGATGAGTTGAGAGGAACTTCACTGCACTCACTCGCACAATCCCGATGGCAGAGATAGAGGACCTGCCGCCATCCATCCAGCCTCATGTAGTGGGCGCACCTCGGACGTGGGTCTGATTGTTTAGGCATTTAGCCCATGCTGTGGACTATTATAAAAGGGCCCATAAGCCCTGAACCTATTTAGACTTTTTACGTGCCACGAGCATTACTTGTATATATTTTTTGAGGGCATAAGCCCTGTGACTCGTTATTAGTCCCATTTTTGAGGTGCTTGCATCCATCTATGTACTATGGGTATTTTATGATGTTATATATGGTTTTTTGATCTTTTGTGTCTTATAGATCATGTGTGAAAAAATGTATTTACATTCTTATGTCAATGTTCTTTCATATGTGTGCAAGATGCCAATCTAAAATTTGATTAGCTAGAGTATCTGTAATTTGGTTTAATCTCCTAGGAACATGAAAATATGTAATATAATCAAAGTTTCGTTCTAAGAGACGTACCCTAAGGAATCATCAGTGTAAAGTTGGATCATGAACCCGGTATACTCTGTTTAGCTGTGACACAACTAGTTGAGCATCGAGATAGACACGAAGATGAGAGATACCTAATGACAAGGCGTCACGAAGCAACTCAATCACTGCACTATACTCGACGAAATTATTTGTGGTGTCACCTAAGAATATACCTCCAGAAGATAACAACTGGCCCTGAGGTGTAAAGATTACCCAAGATGCAGAGGCAAGCCTCCGAGTGTGCCGACTAGCACCGTATGCATACCCAACGAACACCTCAGAATCACTTGACATCTGCCAAATTGATGAAAGATAACATCAATGACACGTCCATAACACTTAAAAGAAACTAAAAAGTAATAGTACAAAGACTATACATATGTTACAAAAAGTTACCCACAGTGACCTGCCTATGAGTAATACTTCTTGAGGTAGAGCCCATTTCTAGGCTTCACCAAAGCATTCCATTCAAAATCAACCAGACAATAAGTGCCCTTTTTTAATACCTCTTTTATGATGAAAGGTCTGAACCACATGGGTTTGAATTTTCCTGCCCCCAAGGGGTCCTTATCTTGGTCATAGACCAGGACAAGGTCGCCTTTAGAGAAAATTTGAGGACGAACGAACCTATCATACTGACACTTGACCTTATGTTTGTGAGCCTCGTTGGCCAGGGCCACATCACGACGTTGCTCATTGAGTTTCTCAAGGTGTACTAACCATTCTACAAGTGGAGAAGTGTCTGGAAATAATTGTACTACAAATTTTAGAGATGGGATCTGACATTCGATGGACAAGACTGCCTCCAGCTCGTAAATGAGTTGAAAAGGTGAGAAACCTGTTGCAGTCTTAACAGATGTTTGGTAAGCCCATAATGCCGAGTATAACATCAAATGCCAATTTGACTTGGCTGAGTTGATAGTGCACTGTAGAATAGTCTTAAGAGTTTTGTTTACAGCTTCCACCTGCCCATTGGCTTGGGGGTAGTAGAGTGATTAATGCTCTTGCCGTAACCCAAGCTTTGATGTTAATTTGGTCATCATTTGGCTCTGAAAGTGACGGCCATGGCTAGTAGAAATATCTCTTGGGACGCCGAACCTTGCTATGATCTGGTTGAATAAGAAGAGAGTTGTAGTCTCTCCATCATCTTTAAACATTGTCATAGCTTCGACCCACTTCGTGAAGTAGTCTACAACTACGATGATATAGTCGTGCCCCCTTGCTGAAGGGGGGTTGCAAGTAGTGTAATCGATCCCCCACTTGGTGAAGGGACCAACTGTGATGACATGAAACATGGGAGCAGGATGTGCCCTCATCTTCCAAGAGAAGATTTGGACGGATGGCACTTCTTGACTGATTCTATACAATCTTTGATAAGTGTCGGCCAGAAGTAACCTACTCGTAGAATCTTTTGGGTTGTTTCCAACCCAGAAAAATGACCGCCACAAGCTCCAGTATGGCAATCGTTGAGCACGATGACTACCTCCTCATGTGTGAGACATCGACGTAAGATGCAATCTACACCTCTCTGATACAATGTATCATCAAGTATGGGATAATTCTTAGCCTGATGGCGTATACGCTAACGCTCATCACGAGAAGCAGAAGTGGGGCACTTCAAAGTCTGGAGATAGATAAGTATATCTTCGTACCAGGGATCTAAAGATGTGATAAAAAACATACCTCCCCGGATAGGCGATTCTTCAGGCACAACATCACCTGACTCAACCGAAAGTTACGAAATAAGCTCTGCGAAGACCAATGACTTTTTGGACTTTGTTGAAACGAAGTCTAAGTCAAATTCCTGGAGGATGACTATCCATCTACTGATTTTTCCTCCTATAAACCACCGTGTCAACATGTACTGGAATGGATTCACGACAGCGATGACAGTGGTCTTGCAAAATAGAACATAATGACAGAACCATTGAACAGCATGAATTGTTGCCAATGCAAGTTTTTCAATATGATAATAATTGAGTTCCAATCCTATAAGGCCTTGGATCAGGTAATAGATCATGTATTCTGAGAACAAATCATCTTCTTGAACTAAAACCATGCGTATGGTTGACTCTGCGGTAGCCAGATATAATAAAAAATATTTTTTATAGTTAGGTGGTCATATCAGAGGTGCAGTTGTGAGGGCATGTTTTAATGCATCGAAAGAGCGTTGAGAAACTTTGTCCCAGTAAAAAGGAACGTCTTTCTTTAGTAAGCGCATAAATCCCTTAGTGATTTTGGCATAGTTGGTGATGAAGCATCGTACAAATTTTGCCTTGCCTTGTAGACTTTGAATTTGAAGGATTGTGCGTCAGGGGGGCAAATGGATTATTGCCTCCACCTTGAGAGGATCGACCATGATCCCTATTGTTGATACGATGAAACCTAACAAACGTCCTGATGTTACACAGAAGCTGCACTTGTTTGGATTCAAGTGAATCCTAAAGTAGCGATAGCGTTCGAAGATTAGTCTAAGGTGTGTGGGATGATCCATTCTCTTGGGAGATTGGGATGCTAAATCATGTAGGTATGCCTTGACTATATGCTTGAGGTCATGAAAAGAAAAAGACATGGCCCGCTGGAATGTGGCTCCAGCATTTTTAAGGCCAAAAGGCATCTTACGATATGTGAATGTACCCCACTGACAAATGAATGCCATTTTGTGTTGGTCTTCAGGTTTGATTTGGATTTGATTATATCTCGAAAAACCATCCATGAAAGAAAAGGCTTAGCAACTAGCACATTCATCAATGATCTAGTCAATAAATGGTGTTGAAAAATTATCTTTGGGACATGCCTTGTTCAAATCACGGAAATCGGTACATACATGAATCGTGCCTTGTTTTTTATTGACCGGTACGGGATTTGACACCCATTGAATCAAATGGATAGGATAGATAAAACCTGCCTTTAGCAATTTCTCAACCTCAATCTTGATGGCTGCTACTTTCTTGGGATTAAATGGATGAAGCTTCTGTCGAACAGGCTTGGCATCAGGATATGTTGTGATTTTATGTTCAACTATTTTTGGATCGATACCTGGCATTTCCTCATAAGACCAGGAAAAAACATCGTGGAATTCTTTGAAAAGATCCGTGTAGATTTGAATCTCTTCGGGAGAGAAATCCGCTCCGACGAAGACGTTCTCCACGACGCTAGGGTTTCGGGAGATGTTGATTGGTATAGTTTCAACGATAGTTTCCATATTTCCCTCAACATAGATTTCGTGTGTAGCTAAGAGATTAATAGTACACAACTGATCTCCCGTCACGGTCACGGTGAATTCTCCTGCTTCAATTCAGCTTAACTCTGGGAGAAAATATGATCTATGATGAAGATATTCCCAAGGTTTGTCCGGACTAGTCATTGCTTCAATTACTACTTCATCAGAAGGCAAGACTAAGTCTAACGAATCGATGTTAGCGAGAGAACCCTGAGCCCAAATAGGTTCTAGAAGTGGATCTAACTCTTGTGTAGGAGTCAGATCAGTGTTAGCTGAAGCTTGCTGGACTAAAGAGTACGCTACCTCAGCGGAAGACAAGGGCATGGACATGTCTGGGTGCCCTGTCTCATCCATCGTGGCCGATGGGGAAGGAAGAATCCATGGATCCTCGAAGTAATTCATGCGGAATGACGAAACTTGAAAAATCTCAACCTTATGGTGATTGGATATAAATTTAATATCATCGTGAGGAGGTGGATAATCGAAGGTACCCATCAAGGATGGGCACAAACCAACTCCTACGTTGACGACACCTGGTTGAAGATTATCAATCATCGGGACCATGGATGCCCCCAAAGCTGGGTTAGGTTTGGAGAAAGATAATTGATCGATGGTCACTATCTGGCCCTCGTGTGGAAACAACAAGACCCGAAAAACTGTAGAAACCACAGCTTGCATAGCATAATTCCAACTCTGCCCTAACAAGAGGTTATAGTTGAGGGGAGCATCGACTACCTCTACTTTGACGTGCACGGTTTTCCCTCCTAACTGCACAAGGAAAGAAGGAACTATGCCATGTGGTCGAAACGAACGACCGTCGAAAGCAGTGAGGAGAGTAGGTGATGGAGACAAAATAGGTTGGCCAATGGCCTTCCAACATGCCAATGACATAATGCATGTCAAGGCACCCTCGTTGACCACCGTGGAGAAGATATTCCATGTAAAAGTTTTCGTGGGGTAAGCCACTACTATCTGAAATGCTACGTGGTAAGGCAGACAAGGTTTTAAGTCGGTTGTATCTAACATGATGGTACCCAGATTACAAGTCTCAATAGAGCCCAATGCGGTTAACAAGGATTTCCTCTGAGCAGGGCAGCTTTGGAGGACCTCCAAAGATGACATCCCACAAGGGGTTTGTGATAAATCTTCCACCATAGAGTAGTTCTGGGCGGCCCTTGCGTTTGGGTTATGAGAATCTTTTTTAAATGCACCTTTTGGAATGCATGTCATTGTTTCTCCCAACGTCTTCTCAATATGTAGAGGAAGAGATGGGAGATCAACTTATTTACCCTTCTCAGAAGCACTTGGTTTACTATAATCGTGCGCTCTAGTCGATATGAAATCATCACCCCTAACGATATATACGTTCACAGATGAGGGATTGTTCAGAGGCGGGCAAGTTTCTTGGCTTCCCCCTTCCATGCTTGAAGAGGCTTGAGTTAGATTTTTCCCATGTTGAAAGGGATTAGTCAACACTACTTGTTGTTGTTGTGTGACAAAATTTTGGGCCTCTGCAAGTCGAGGAAATAGATGGGCAGGTGGTCTCCCGTGCACAATTTGCAAGGATACCTCACCTTCTATTTTTTAGTTTTGTCCCCGCCAGCATTATCGTTGGGTTTTTTATCCCCCTTACCCTTCTTTCATTATTTTTTCTTCCCTTCAGGCTACTGGGTGGCCTTCGGGTTAGTCGACTCCACAGTGTGTACTTCCGATGTTTTGGTAGCAGGAGCCGCCAAAGCAATAGTCTGGCTGGACGTTGTGTGTTGTATGGATAACTGTTGCAACTTCTTTGTCAATTGCTCAGCGGGATTGGTTTGTGCTGAACCGACAATACCATCGGCATGTGGTCCAACTCTCTGTCTAGTTTTATCCAATATTGAATGTGGCACATCTGGAAATATGTTGTATAATAAACTAGACTGAGAATAGATGAGCTCAAACTATTGAGCCCTCATGATGGCATCTTCTTCAGAAAAAATTCCTTATGCCGCAACGTCATTGGATAACTGCGGGACCAAAGACTTAAGGAACCACTCAAGTAGGAATGCTAGTGGAATTGGTACCTTGATTAAACTCTTCTGGCGTCTACATTCTTGAATGTGATCAGAGATATGGTCCGCTGTTGTCTGTTCGAAATTAGCGAGCAACTCTGTGCCAGCATCGTATCTCATAGGTAACTAGAAATGGTTAAGGAAATCCATCGCCAGTTCGCCAAAAGAAGAGTATCTTGAGCGATTGAGCTCAATGTACCATTTTGTGACACTCCCAATGAGAGTACGTTGAAACAATCACAACTGTACGAAGTCATATTTCAATGAGTTAGATGAGCACCAAAGATGGAAGGTAGTCATATGATCTCCTGGATCTTCGTTAGGTTTGGCTTCGAACTTTGGAATGTCCGAAGGCAACTTCGTTGGCATAGGAGGCCAACGTGGATCATGACAAATAGGGTCATACAACAACCTTGTCAAATATGGAAAGTGTAAAGTCGCCAGGAACGGTAGTTTGGGTTGTTGCTGATAACCTGGGAAAAAGGGTCCTGGAGTTTGACTTGCACCAGGTTGCCAAGAAAATTTTGGCTGCTGGCCCAGATTCTGGTAGAAGCCATGGCCCTGGCCAGTGTAAATATTTTGCATATGTGGAGACATCATCGATTGATTTCCCAAAAAGGACATAGATGGTTGGGCATGCATTGTATTTGAAGGACTTTGGGAAGGATTACCCCATGCCAGTCCCATGGGGATAGGCATAGTAGTTTGTCCGGGGTTCTATTTATTGTGGAAAGAATTACCCCAGATCGACATTCTGGAGGAGGGAACGGATCCTTGCCTTGAAATCCAAGGTCCTGCTAGGTTTCCCCCTTGTGCAGGAATAGTACCCTGCACAGGAGTAGATTGTCCAAAAATGGGGTTGCCCTCAGTCGGGAAAGCGGCTGACGAGAAAATGTTGTTACCAAATGTTTCATTCCAAGAAAACAGTGTCGAACCTACCAGCATACTATGCGAAGGTGGTCCTTGACTCTCTGCTCCAAATAAACTATTGTGTGTAGGTTTCTCGATGTATTGTTGATGCAAGCCACCGAGTGAAGGGAACGAAGGAGGGATATGACCTGCTCCATAAGGAAAAACATTAAAAGGGACAGGAGTGCCCCCCATGTGACCTTGTAGAGGAGAAATAGAGCTCCCTGCCCCCAGACCCAAATTATGTAAAGTGGAGTAGGAAAGTATAAGACTTGTACCCGAACTAGGCATCCCGTATGAGAACGGAGGGCCTGTTGCACTAGGTGTGAAAGGGGTTGTGGCCACTGCCAAAGATGGGTTCGAACCATTGTGAGAAGTAGTTGCGGTTGAGCCCATGGTGAATCGGACCGTCGATGGTGGGTTAGGAGATGAAAGATCTCCTATGGTGACAACCATGGTGGGAATTGAAGAATTTCCAGAAGGAGTAACAACATTTGTTTCCATTGCTGTGTGCGACACTGTCTAGCGCTTGTGAAATTGAATTGGTACAATAAAAGGTGCCAAGAAATTAGTGGTTGGGGTTTCAACCGGGCCAAGAGCAGTTTCTTCAAGGTCCAAAATGGTCGATTCCTACCAGGGTTGTTCAGGCACAATGGTTTGTAACCCGGTCGCTTCAAAAGACCCTTGTTGGTCTAGCTTACACCTTAAAGGTGGCGGGGGTGGCTCCAGTGTAACCGGCGGCAGGCCAAGAAGCCTTCATGACCGGTGGAGCTCGGGATCCTCCACTATGTGAGAATATCCAAGACATTCTAAGGTAGTCTAAATGCTCAAAAGTAACACCCACTACAAAAGAATCCCTAGAAGATAAGACAAGCAAACACTAAATTAATTGGAAGAATAGTTACAACATCCAACACTAGAGCAACTTACCGGTGCAAGTGAAACTTGAACATGGAAGCACCCTCCGGGTATACTCTGCAAATCATGGCCTATTGTTTGTCCTAGGTACCGCCGTATACCCCCGCAGTCACTTGTGTATGTCCCTAACAAAGATTGGCAACTAGGTTTCTAGCACGTGAACAGTCACTAGGCGGGTACAGTCGAAAGTTGGGTAGACCACAATGAGTAGGGTATCAAGCCCAAAACCTATCAAGGGTATCGAGAGAAAATGGTCTAGAAGAAAACTGAGGACCTCGAATGGATTCGAGACCCACAAAGCCCCGTGGCAAATGCAAACGATGGAATCCCAAAACAATCCCTTTATATGTGTTCTCCACTATGATCGGTCCGGCTTTGGAGGGGTTATCTCTGCTACCTTTCCGCACACAACCTCGTGTTTATCCCTTGTGTTAGAGGGGGGTCCTGGATAAATTTCACAAAAATGGACTTAGACACTCCCTATCTTAGACTCCAATGTTTGATTTTAAATGGCCTTGAAGAGTTTCCTCTCCAACCTAATCCAGGGCCCTCGTCCTGAACAAGTTTGTGAACCGTACAAACATAAAAGTCTAGTAGATTTTAAATTTAGCGTTACTTTTATGGATTTGTCTTACGTCAAGGGGTATGAGGGTGAAACTGATGATTTGTAAAATACGAAAGCAAAAAATGAATAAAAAAGATGGAAACAAAACTTTTACTGAATGCAAAATTTCGACAACTTTTCAAAAAATATTTTTAATTTTTCTAAGATTTTGGACAACAAACTCAAAGGAATTTCACTCGACTACGAGCTACTTATGATCTAAGTGAACTGCAAAAAACTTATGAAATAAAAGACTTCTCCCTGGCCTAATAATGTAGGAACACACTGTTCAACCAAACAAGAAAATGAAAAGATTTTTTATTTATTTTAAATGCTAGTAAAGCAAGAAAGGAAAAATACCGACAAGCAAAAACCAAGAAAAACAATTCTGGCCTAATCGCAAATCGCAAAGAATTAGATTAACAAATCACACTATAGCAATCGCAAAAACAATGACTCTCACACTTGTCTAAAAACCATAATTTATTTTTTATTTTTCTGACAACGTTTTAAATGAGAAAAAGCAAGCTAAGGGTAAGATTAATCCTAAGCTATTGACTGCTCACACAGAGATTCGAACACCTGAGAGGAATAATTATTATCAAGGGAAAGGATGACTACCTTACCCTCAACAAAAAGTATTCTGTACAAGAACACAACTGTCACTTTAACAGCACGTGTGCGAATGCACACTGAATATAGACAGAGTGCGTGTACCCGTGGGCTAACCTTGTACAGGCCGCGTGTATATCTAAACTCTAAGAAAAAATGGAAACAGCCAAACCAAACCAGGAAGAGACCACTGATATTGATAACCAGGATCCCTTGAAGGCTTGGACACTCTTTCTAATAGAAAAACAAATAATGCAAGGAAAAAATAATAAGGCAAAAAACAATCAGAGATAGGACTATTAGCAAACAAGACTTAGACAGAATTCCAGAAAACCCCTGAGAATGTGTGATTCTGACAGGGAAGAGGATGACTTCCTCTGAGGTTCTCTGAACTCTACATGCTACTACTACCTCTACAGCTAGCGTTCACACACGGGCTGTAAGAGCTAGGTATTTGGACGAACCCTTGGCCATGTATGCCTGGGATATTTAGTTAACTCACCCATAGCTTTTTGTTCCATCGACAACTTTCCTTTTTTCATTCTTTTGTCGGTCCACACAGGTTGTTTTGGGTCAGCCAATGTGTACATGCGTGCAGTAATGGATTAGGGCACGTGGGCCTTTATTCAAGAGGATTTTCAAAGAGTTGTTCAGCAGTATTTTGTCAAAGAAGGGATATGAGTTGGCTTGATGCCAGGTAAGCATGTGTGGTGCAATTTAGGGTTATAACAAAGATGTCTTTGGGTCCCTTCTTCCTCCAAGGGAGGGCTCTTGGACCCCCACAACTAAGCTCTTCTTACAACTTTGAAACTTGAAAGAAATGGTGAAAGAATCCCAAGCTAATCCACTAAAGAGGTGAGATGGATTACCCAAATGTAATGATGCTAGTATGATCTTGATGAGAAAAGACGATTCCCCAAGAGAATGGAAGCAACATAACCTTGCAAGTGAATTCCTTGAAAATGTAGTGCACCCATGGACTTGTTTTATAGCACCACTTTGAGGTATTGTGCAACCAACTTTTAGTGTGAAAAGGGGTTGTTTAGGGAATTTTTAGTTCTTTGACCAGCCACCCAGTCAGATCCAGCCGAGATTTGGATGTCAAATCAACTTGGAAGCTGAACCAGAAGTGGGTGGGAGGCTGACCAATCTCATAAATGCGTCGTTCTCAGTTGTGCGCAGCTTTTATCGGCCAGAGTCGCACATCGTGTGCATGTGCACTTTTCGTTCGTTTCTGGCTTGCGCATGTGCACGCGTGCCCTGTGTAGTCGTAGCGCACCTTAATTTTATCACTAATTGTATATTTTTGGACATTTTGCAAATATTTTTGTGGTAATTTTGGTCCATGGGTGACCTCATAACTGTTTGAAGATACTGGATTCTTGTAACCATTTGTGGACGAAATTTCAGTGATAACAATCATCATTATATTTGAAGTTTTATTGTTATTGTAGATTAAAGAGTAGTTGTTGATTAATCTTTGAATATTGTCATGATGTTTTTAATTCAATAGGCTGAGATTTCCCTCTGTAGATTAGAAGTAATTATAAATTTTATATTAAGAATAGAGTTCACTTGATTAATAGTTTGATTAGTTACCTGTTGAGTATTTTTTATTATTTTACTTAATGCATAAGTTTTCATAGGCTAGTTATTTGATTGCTTATTTGCTTACTTGTTGATGCTCATTAATTTGAATAGATTGATTAGGTTAATTTGTTGTTGCTATTGCTTATTAAGTTGAATAGATTAAATAGATGGATTGATTTTGCTCATTATATTGATTCAGTTAACTTGTTCATTTTAGAGTTTTCATTTTCTTCTTTAGGAAAATCCATCGATCCATTGTTCAAAAGTTACTTAGGGTAAATAGTTTAAGTTCCTTGATAGGGTTTGCTCATTGATAGTCTTTTCTTAAGTAGATTATCCCTTAGATAGAGCATCTCCTTCGTTAGACTATACTACCTCTAGTTTTTCTGCCTTGGCATATATAGTGCTTGTTGGGCCCTTCATTTTTTGGATAAGGAATTGTGCAAGTTTTGACTGAGCACGAGTTGTGCAAGATTCAGAAGAAGTTGGACAACAGAGTAAGGAAGAGAAAAAAAAAATAGTTTCGAAAGACAGTGCAATGCCAGCTAAGAAACAACATTTTCAACATAACAAGAAAGCATGCAAGCCAAGACGGAAGACCCAACCTAGATTATATATATGTGTTGAACATGATTGTAAAAGGGGTTAGTTAGCTATTGGTTCGGTTGGACTGTGATTAAGTTCAGTCTGATATTTCCCTCTTGGTGAGGTTATTTTCTGTCGATTCAAGTCAAGTCTTGAGTCTGTAATGTAATCAACATATCAGTCTACGAATTGGAGCTCTACTACAATGTATTTCTGAGTCTGTAATTAAAGAAATATTATGAAGATGATATGAAGAAGGACCTGAATTTTCAAAATATGATGTGTCTCTTTGTATTTTACTTATGGATTACAGTACTTGTTTATGGTTTATAAGTTCTACTTGATGGTTTTGTGTTTAAATTCTTTTTCGTAACGTAAGTAGGTTCGATTCTTACCCACATAAGATTCATATTTGTTCATGTCTCTTGCGCAAGATCAAGATGAGTCCTGAAGGTTTTGTGGAGTCTTTTCCTTACCCTTCCCTATCTATTTGTCTTAGCGGTGCTTCGGGTGATACTTCTTCTCCTCGAAGGGGATGAAAATTCCGATGCTCTAGACTACTCGGTACCTATTGTTGGTAACCTGAGAAGGACACTAGTCTGATCAAACTTGCACCAACAAAATGGTTTTGTTGCCGGGACCTGCATTAAAAGGGAACCTGTAGGGAGGATGATTTTGTGGATCCACAGATCTAGTATTGACCAATGGTGGGAAATAAACTATGATACCTTCATATGGAAAGAAGCAGAATTGAAGGTAAAATGGGTGGAAGATACTCGTGAAGCGCTCTTTTACTCAGAAATATTGAGCGATCAGTCTGAGATTTTCTGGGTTAATTTTTCGGAAGAATTTTTCCACTGGATAAAGAGGCTCCAAGAAGCTCTAGAGTTCCAAGAACGAGTCAAGGGGATATATTCTTGGGACACCGAAAATCTAATAGAACTTCATCGGCGGGATTGTCCAGTCACACAGGCGATTGATTTCTAGGTCAGTAGCACATTAGAAGGATATATTATTAAGTTTGCAGTTGAGAACCACCAATATTTTTCACGCACAGAGGGGATTTTCAAGAAAGACACAAGGGGAAGACTGTTGATATAAATCCCCCTATGGATTAAGGTTTTCTTGATGGAAGAGAGGATGTTGACTATGTCCCCAACTGAGATGGTAGCATAAACACCCTCGCTTGGGGTAGGGAGAGGCTGGGGTAGGGTCATGGCTTGAGAGAGGGGAAGGGTACTTTGAAAAATGTGGGGGAAACAATAGGAAATAGACTCAAGAGATGAGTGAGCCTTGAAGAGAGCCTCCATAGTTGAGAAGTGGTGGCATGGAAAGATCAAGAAAGAAACAAGACAGTCTAAGAAGTTGAGGAAAGAAGTCAGATCAAGAGAAGTAGAGGAAAGACATATGGAAGAGTTGCAGAAGATGAGAAGACTAGAAAGATTGGCCAGTCAAAGATTAAGTGAGAGAGAGACGCAGAGAGAAAGAATTCCCCAGGAGGTTGGACAAGAAGGAGAAGGTGTAGATGAAAGAGAGGAAGAAGCCGACATGAATGTTGAAGAATAAATAGAAGATTCAGCCCCGATAACGAGAGAGATTGGGAATCTAACCGAAGAGATCATTCTAGTGGAAGAAAATGAGACCCCCCCAGATCAAATAAAACCACCTCGAAGCCAGTGGCACCAGCCCCGAAGCACCCACACCCCAAGTGTCTTCTATACAAGTGGTAAGTTAGATACTACCTTCTCATGCTAGTTCTATTTCAGTACAATTAGTTAGTCAGTCACAACCAGGAAGTGAGAGTACAGGGAGGATATTGGGATTCCCTGGTAGATCGCAAGTAGGACCGTTAAGGTTTATATTGATAAGAACAACAAGATCAACAATTGTTGGCCATGTAGGAGGTTCGATTGCTCGATACCCAGAATTTTGGGGTAAGGGAGATGAAGATGTTGAGTAGCATTGGTTCTTGTGTGAAGCAATCTAGAGATCCAGAGGGACTCTGGATGTGAATAAGTTGGTCGTGTTCCAGACTAACTTGAGAGGTTGTTCTCTCAAGTGGTACATGACGATCATTGATCCAGGAGTGCCAGAAATGAAAGGTAAAGCATTCACTCTTGGCTAGGTACGGACAAGGTTCATGGTAGACTTAAAACTACCTCATTCAAAACAACAGGCTCTGTCTGAGTTGCACGAGATCCAACAATGGGAAGGTGAATCAGCCTAGGAATATAGCCAAATGTTTAAATATGTTATAGGGAGGTTGGCACACGCAATCCATGAGGAACATCAAAGGGAATGGTACATTTAGGGATTGTTGCCTCTGACTCAGATTCTTCTAACGCAACAGTGGATAACCACTTTAAAAAATGCCTTGTAACAATCAATGAAGATGGAAGCCATGGAGAGATATTGTGGGAGACTTAGAGTGACCACACCCCCAAAAAGTTTGAATCTGGCACAACTACAAGGGAAAATATCACCGCTTTTCCACCCCGTATCATGCTTTTCCAAGAGGCCAAGCAACACCAATAGCTGAGTATTGTGAAATCTTTTGAATCCATGGGCATGGGCCAAGACATTGCCCCATTATGCAAAAATATTCGACAGTACCAAATACAGTGCACTGTGAGTTATGTGCATCTACCATACATACTACCAATCAATGTACAGTGTTGGATGCACTTGTTGAACTATTAGACTGAACAACATTCAGGGTGAATGAAAACCCTCGAGGACCAGGAAGAGGTCGAGGAGGTGGAGCCGGAGGAGACTTTGGAGGAGGAAGAACTGGGGGAAGAGGGCCAAATAGGTTTTATAACTGTGATGAGCAAGGTCACATGGCTAGAGACTATCCTCATCCAAGTCGAACATAGTGCTCTCACTGCAGAACCAACAGGCACGCAACTGAAGACTACCCAGAATTAATAGAAAAATGGGAATATAGGTTACGACAACGAGGAACTAACCTCATTAGTTTAGAAATCAAGAGAGTTATTAAGGGACAATTTCCCAACCTTAATATCATTACTAGAGGAGGAGCGAAGATAGGAGCTAATGTTGATACTCTACCTTAGATCCAGAAGGAATCACCTAAATAAGACAGGTACGACCCTCTAAAACAAAAGTTGTTCTTTAAAGATGCCATAGAAGTATTTCAGAATATTCCTAGCCCTGAGATGCAAGAGAAACCCCCACAACCTATTGTTTATCCTAAGATGGCAGAAGTCCCTGCTTCACCCCCTGCACCTAGAAACCCTGTAGTCATACCGAGACAACCTGAGCAACCTAAACATTTAGTTTACCTTTGGTTTCAATTATTCTCTAACATTCTAGGGAATGATCAACTAATAGAAAAGTTGCGTAATGCACTATACTTATTTTTAGGGAACGAAGAATCCTTGGAAGAAAGAATAAGGGCTAATATTACTGAGAAGAATACTCAAAGAGTGCAGAGAAGAAAAGTACAAACTGGAAAAGAATTTAGACTAGTATCCCAGTTAGATGAATTTGAGATTAAGGACATCATGTTGGATATAGGATTTGATGTGAACATTCTTCCTAAGAAGAACTGGGAAACCTTAGGAAAACCTAGGCTGACATATTCCCCAATTCAGTTAAGAATGGAAAATCAATATTGTATCTTCCCCATATTAAGACTAGAGAATGTGGAAATAGATGTTGCATGAGTAAAGATAGTGGCTGACTTTGAAGTCATTAAGATCATGGGAGATAAGGACCCTTATCCTGCACTACTTGGCATTGATTGGGCCTATGCCAACTATGCAGTAATCGAATTAAAGAAAGACACCATGATGTCGAGCTAATTATATTACTACAAATAGCCTCCATAAATTGTCAACCCAGGGAGGTAAACTTTGAGGCACAAACACTATATGTGTAGGACTAGAGCCTATCCTAATTCTAATTTACTCTAATCTAATTTACTCTTAATCTAATCTATTATAATTTTAAGCTTCTCTAATCTAAAAATCATTCAAACTACTTTGATGCAAAGATTTCAAATTCATTAATTCTATTCAATATTCAAAATTCTAATATTAACTAAATATCTAAACTCTATAAAGCATACAAATATAAGTTATGTACTAATTATAGAAATGAAATACTTCTAAAACTATCTTCAAAAGTAATCTTGATTTAAAGCATCTACCTAATTGAAAACTTATCTATTTTAATGTGACTCAGAAACTAAACCAAGTAACAGAAAACTATATGACATTACAGAAAACAGAGTAGGGGATAGAAAGTGAATTTAAAGATTGATTTCTTTGAATAACTTTTGCTCTTCTCAATTCAATGCATTGTCTATTTAATGATATTTGATATGAGCATAGTATTCATTTGTTTAATCTAATTTTAAGAGGAATCACTTCCATAATTGAAACTATACTAACTTAACTTACATTTAGATCTCTAACAACATAAATGAAATTACAAAAGATATTGTCACTAAGCCTAAAACTATGTGTGGGAAACAAATACTTGCAGAGAGAGAGAACTAAACTAGCTTAAAACCTAAGCTATGATAAAGTAAATGAAATCCATAAATTCTACAATTGAATGCAACTAAGTCTATTTCATTAGAAAACACAAATTAAACTATTTTCTGAAACTAATGAGATATTTAATATCAACTCACATTTACAACTACAGCAAGATAAATAAATCTCAGAATACTATAACTAACTCTTCTACTTTCAAGAATTCAGGCTTGCAAAAGAACTAGATTTATTAAACTAAAACTATAGTACATGAATTAAATCTACAAAGATAGAAATGAAAAGAGTATCCTAATTTAATCTTCTACATGTACTAATTCGAGCTCATTTCTTAATTCTATCAAACACTTGTGCACATTACTTCAACAACAATCAAACAACAAGAAATAGATTCTAACATGTACAAATCTGATTTCTACAGCTACTAAACTTTAAGGACAATTCTTACTTTTAATGAAAACAGGAAGCAACAATTAACATAACTATTCTATATAAAAGCTAAAATTACAGAGGAAGGGCTTATGGTTTTCTTGGTGGATCCTTGCCAAGAAAGCCACAAGTCCCTAAGTGACTTGCAGACTAAATTCTAAGCTACGGATATGTAAAAGAGAATCATTAACAATAGAAAATAAATCAGATTACAGTCTAAAGAAACATATGTATCATTACTTAAAATACTAAAAAAAACATTGTATGAGTCGATCTCTATCAAATTCAGAAAACCAACGCTTGAGCAGTGCAATTCTTCTATATGATATTCAATGTTTTTTATAGCTCAGGAGCTAGATAACTAATCATGATTTCCTAGTGACGGAGCCTATCTTCTATTTAATACACAACCGTTTACAGAAGGTAAATGATTCCTTCAATTAATGAGTAACTTCTCATGCCCGAAAGATGTTCTTAAACTTGTTATTTAATAACAGATCTTCATCTCTATGGCACGTAGTGCCAAGAGATGAATATCTCATTGATTATACGTGAGTCATCAACGAGAGTTGAGATGGAATATTCGATTTTTCTTGAGCAAGATGGCAGCACCTGGAGTGTAGAAAATATTCCATGATATTTAATCTACTGCTGAAATGAAAGTATGCTGCAAAATCTAATATAATAAGTCATGAGCTTCCAAGAATTACATTTAATCATTAAATAAAAGGAAATCAAGGAGTTTTGATGAATAATTGATACCTGACTATACTTGTTGGGTGGTTAGGTAGATATGTGAAAATATAGATGGGTTTATGGAGTAAAGAGTTCAAATGAAGAGGTCAAAAATGGATATGGAGGGTGCAAAAAGTATCAATTCGGCAAGCCAACACATGACCTTTGAGGATGATGGAATCAAGGTAGTTCAACCATTGGATCCATATGTAGGACTTGGGTATACAAAGCCAACATACAATAATATGGAGGGAGAATACCTGGACCAATTGTACACTGTAACAACACGAACAAGAGACGATTATATAAATCCTAATGCTAATGGATCAGTAAGATGGAGAAGCATACCATCAGTAGACGAAGATTCAAAATTGGATTTTGATATTTGGCAACAAGGTTTGTATGAAATATTCTAAAGAATATGAACAATTGTCAGAGTAACCAGATGGGTTCAGACCGAAGTTACAGAACACCCAATATACGATGGCACCTCAGAACTAGACAGTGTTCTGCTCAACATGGAAGAAAAGGTAGTAGAAGATCAAAGAATCTCGTTACTAGATGTAGCTTTTCAAGACACCCCTGCCAGATGGTGGGCTAATCATAAATCCTTACTCGAAACAAGGGACAATGTGAAGCAAGCTATCAATTATAGGTTTCAGAATAAGGAGAATCTAGAATCAGAGATGCAGATGGATCTCCAAGTTGCGCAATTGTTCAACGAAGAATCAGATCCTAGAGTGCATATTGAACAGTGTGTCACACAGTGGAAAGCTGTGGGAATACCCTCTCACTTCCAGGTTTATGAATTTCCCCAGTCTCTAGGTCCAATCCCAAAATATTGTTTCATACATGAGGAAATCCAAAGATATACCAACGACTGGCAAAAACTGGCAGCTCATTTTTGCAAGGACTTCTCATTTACAAGTAAGTTACCTGAGCTTGAAGTAGTCCTGCAAAAGATTAAAGAATTTATTTTTATAGATAATGGTAATCATAAATCAAACTTATGTTGGACACACTTACCACACTTAGAGGGGCATGAATGAGTGTGGGGCTATTTTTCCCAAAACTTCCCTCTTACACAAAACTCATTAATTAACATTCAACATTTACTCATTACTTATTGCTGTCATTTATAACCAGTTAGATGTGAACATATATCAGCAGCATATATCAGCAACATATATCATCAATAATTCATCACCACAAGGAACACAAAGAATACAAGATGTATGTACAATTTTATTTTTATTACGGACTACAATCCTTGGGGTTTTTCAGCAACAACTGAATAGAGAAAAACTCTACAAGAGCACCAACTCTATCATGCAAGACTTAGCTTACACCCTCAACACCAAGTGAGATGAGGCAACAATCCTCAACATATATCAATTTGCAACATATACGCGACCTGTCAGTAGTGCATCCCGCGTGTGTACATGCCCAGGCTCACTACAACCCGCATATGTACGCACCAGTGTATACAACAGCATGCATATACCCTCTGAGAAATTAGGGTTTATCCTTCAAGATCAACTCAGATCCTCTGTAACCAATTTAGCATTCTCTTTTGTCTCTCATTTTCCAAACTCACCACCAGCCAGTCACAACACATCCAAGCTCTCCAATAGCTTATTCATGCTCCACAACCAATCAATATGTATGCTACTCAATCATGCATAAGAAATCAACATACCATAGCCATCATATCAGTATTGAATCACAAGAGTACTTCTCACTCCATCATCCAACACAAACCACATCACAACAACATACCAAGAATGCCCTAGGCATTCACAACAACTAATAGTATCCATCAAGACAACAATATAACCATATCAGAGTCTCAGTGGAAAATCTGAGCCCATAGAATGCAGATCCATAACCTACTTCAGTATTCAGGAGCCTGTCATCAGCTCAAGCACCAATATCCATCACTTTATCCACTATACACACTTTGTCTTCATACAACCTGCGTATGTATGTCCCCTGGCCCATTACAACCAGCGTACACCTCAGAAACTAGGGTTTCTGAGGCTCCGAGACTTTTTCAGTCAAGATCTCCGACATTGTTGAAACTATGATTTTTCCATGAGATCCTCCTCATGCTCTCTTTCTCAGAATAGATCTTTAATCATGCTCAAGAGATCTATACCAAATATTCTCTCACAATAAACTCTCCATCAGTACTCCAAAATATATTCTCACAAGAAGCTCTCCATTGATCCACAAAAAAGGATGATTTGCAAGAGTCCATAGCTATCTTATTTATACTTTCATCCTCTAGGTCACTTAACCCATTTCTAGGTCACTTAACCTGTTTTCCTTATTTTAGGGTTAACCACTTTCCATAAATAGAAAGTTCTCCAACAATTTACCATTTAAATATTCCTTATTGATTTTTTCACCTTACTTTATTATTTAAATAATCCACCTTGACTTTGCTACTTTACTTTATCATTTAAATAATGGTTTCTTCTTTTCAAGCACTTTGACCTTTTGGGGCTTCAAGCCAACATGTGAGGTTCCTTCAACTTTGTAAGGCCTTAAATCTCAAACCGTGAGGAGTTATGTGACGTTCCACATACCACCGAAAATGGCATGATAGGAAATATCCATCTAGGATAGTTTCACCAACAACTTCATTGATCTTCATCTCATTATTCCACATACAACCATGGGTCCTCCAACCATTCTTCTAGGATAACTCAATCCACAAAGCATATTCCTGTGATGGCTTTCACCATTAGGGGACCACTTTGGACTTCATCCATTTGTGCACCTTATCAACCATGATAAGACTGCAATGATTCATTTTTTCATCAATCCACCACTGCATCATATACATCAACTATGCATCATGTATCAATGGAAACTCATTGATCCATATTCATCATATTAATGACAACTCATTGACCCATCTTCATCTATGCATCATATCAATGATAACTTATTGATCAATCTTCATCGATTGGTTTCCACTTGACATCTATCATTCTTATCAAGGACAATACATATACATTGTTCATCAATCATCAATCAATCAAGCCTATCAATCAATCCATCAATTGACATCAACCAATGACATCAATCAATCAAACCATTGGCATCAATGACAACATGATCCAACAATCTCCCCCTTTGGCATTTATGGCAATACCAACATTGATGTCAACACCAATTACCAATTATTGATGTCAAACATGTAGACAAGGTGTGCTCTACATCAATAGTCATCAATCATATCAATATGACTATCTCTCCCCATTAATAAACACCCATCACATCAATGCGATTATTTCCGCCCCTTTGAAATCAATGGAAAAGTGCCATTCTCCTCTTGGGTTGCTCCCCCTGCTTGAAATTTCCTTGGGATGCTCCCCCTGTCTGAATGCCTTTGATCTTCCTCTGAATAACCTCTCCCTTTTTGAACAAGGGATATCACTCTGATGTAATGCTGAAAACACATCATTCATACTCCCCCTATGACCATTGCTCCCCCTGAAATTATGCCTCTGTTCTCTTTCTTCAAATATAGGAATATTTTCTAGGTATGCATCCGATAAATATATCCTCCTAGAATCATGGGAAGAATAATGACCCCCCATATGGGTATGTATCCCCTATCTCCTCTGCAATATGATCAACATGCAATTTCTACTGCTCAATCAAATCATAGATCAACTTCTATTTCAATGACGATCCTTGGACCTGTCCATGCATCGAACTCGTGCCATACCAAGTATCATGAAGAAAAAAAATATGTCAACAATGAAATAGAGAATCATGAGAAAAATTATCAACCAAGTACATCTTGTACCAAAATGTGTGCTCATCATGCACAACACCTATGTACATCAACCATGTACATCAACATCATGCAATGTACCAAAAGAGATCATCCATTGAATGTATCAATCATATGCCTCTACCAATATGCCAACATGTGCATCTACCAATATGCCAACCATGTGCATCCACCAATATGCCAACCATGTCCATCTACCAATATGCCAACCATGTGCATATATCAATATGCCAACCATGTGCTACCAACATGCCAAACAATGTATCATATCACTCATGATTTGTCTCCATCATGAAACAAGTGCCATAACCATGTATCAAACAAATACCAATTGTTGTGATAATCAAGTAATACCAATGGTGTACTATCATCCAACATATTCCATGTATTACCACTCATACCAAGAGAGTACATCAATCATGGACCAATACCAAAACATGATGAAACCTCACACATGTATGCCAAAACCTCCATAAAATATGTTCCTATCAACCTGCTAGTAGGTGCCTCTACCAATGTACTAGAAATGTACAAATCATACATCAACTATAGATCATCAATGATGTACAACATGATCACCTCATTAACTCACCAACCACATGTCCCAATGTGTATCCCATACATATGCCAAATGCATGCATCGAGTTTTCCAACAAGTAAGATTCCAATACATCATCAAGATATATCACATAACCAAGGTTCCATAACTTCACTATCATAACCAACATTGTTCTTCAACTAATAATGCATCAATCCATACTCACGGGTTAGAGTCATGCACTCAATATTTTATTTTACATCATCACCTTACATAGTCATGAAAACCTACAAAAAACAGTGTCAGAACCTGCAACACAGAGTTATACCATCACATGAAGATGCAACTCATGTGAATTTCCTTTTTCCCAAGGCTTTACCAGATATACGTGGCCCGCTACACAACAGATCGTGTATGTACACAACCTATTAAAGGTCATACCACGTATGTACATGACTGATACCACTGTTACCTGTGTATGCCTTTGTGGATAACACACTTGAACTTCCCTTCAGTATTTCATTATGTTATGGCTATTCTGTCTTTTTCACCCACTTCTGTAGATGTACCTTCTCCTCATAACTTGAGCTCTAAGCATCCATCTTTTCAAAGATGTATCATTTCCTTACTTCATTCCTTCTTCTATCCATTCTATGTGAAATCCTCATCATGGACTTTCTTCTTGTGTTCCAGCACTCCTTGGATTTTTGGCCAAATCCACTATAGCTGTAGCATCTCATGGAATCACAGTGAACAACAATATGTCCTAATTTATCACATCTCCAACACCTCATGGTGTTATAAAATCTTCCATTATATCTCCTTTCATAATATCTACATGCAAAATCTTTGTGACCATATCCATTTCATGAATAACAATGCCCATGAAAAATACTTTCATACCTTTTATTTGGTGTCCCAAGAATATCTTCTTGATGTCTTCCTTGCTTTGTTCTTTTGAAATTTTCTTTGTCTTGTGTAGATGGTTGTTTTGTAACATTGTCTTCCTTCTTTGATGGACTTACCTCATGCTTCTTTTAGGTCCTTGGTTCAGAATGTGTAGCTTCCTTTTTGCATCCAAGACCTGATTTATCATATGGTGATCCTTGACTATCCAATATATCATCCAATATTAGTGAGCTATTCAAGAATTTATTTGACTTCTCCAATTTCTGTCTAAGATCAACAATTTCAGCTTCCAATTTACAACATGACTCTTCCTTTTCGTTTATTTGATTCTTCAATAGTTCCTCTATCCTTTTGGCTCCTTCAATTTGGGTCTTGAGATGGACAATAGTTTCAAAACTTTTTCTAATCTCGTCATCTACCTTCATATCTTCTTTTTCATTCTTTAGTCTTGTGATCTCTTCCTTTTCTTCTAATTGAGTCTTATTTCTCTCTTCTTGTTCTTTGAGCATTCCCTTTAACTTCAAGATGTGCATTTGACTCCTCCTATGAAACTTCTTAGTGTTATCTGAAAGATAGTTATAGTGTGTATAAAAATGATCACTTCTATATCTATATAAACCCTCTTCAACTTATTTTTGAAGTTATAATAAATATTCTTATATTCTTTCCATGGGATAACTACCATCAAAATTTACAAAAAATGTTTCTAGATCATCTTCTTCACTTGAGAAAAATTCAACATCATCACATTTTGAATCATTGCAATCAAGAGTATTTGGATATTCTTTACCTTCATTTGAAGTGTCTTCAATATCTTCCTTTTTGCCAACATTATCACATGATTCTTTTCCTTCATTTGAAATGTCTTCAAGATATTCATTTGTGCGAACATCATCACTTGATTCTTTGTCTTCATTTGAAATATTTTCAAGATCACATTTAGAAATAATGCATTCAAGGGTTTTTGATGATTCTTTACCTTTGATAATCTTGATGAAGTGGTCTTCAATATCTTCCTTCTCCTTCTTGCTTTGATATGTCTCCTCTATATTTAGCCATAGATCCTTGGTGGAAGTGCATTTTCCCATGCTCTCTTTGATAGGGCTTGAGAGTCCACTAAGAATGGTCTTGAGAGCCAATGCATCATTCTTTTTTTCTTCCCTTTGAGCTACAAACTTTGACTTGTTCTTCAAAGGAACTGATCCACCAATGGATGTCTTCCAAATCATTTCTCCCATTGTCTTGAAATGTAATATCATCTCTATTCTCCAAGTAGAATAGTTTTCCTCATCAAGGATTGGAACTTCATCATCCATTTGTGTTTCTATGGATCTCCTTCAAGCTTGTTAAGTCTTGTAGCGAAGGCCTTCTCTGATACCAATTGTTGGACACACCTACCACACTTAGAGGGGGGGTGAATGAGTGTGGGGCTCTTTTTCCCAAAACTTCCCTCTTACACAAAACTCATTAATTAGCATTCAACTTTTACTCATTACTTATTGTTTTCATTTATAACCAGTTAGATGTGAACACATATCAGAAACATATATCATCAATAATTCATCACCACAAGGAACAAAAAGAACACAAGAGTTATGTACAATTTTATTTTTATTACGGACTACAATCCTTGGGGTTTTTCAGAAACAACTGAATAGAGTAAAACTCTACAAGAGCACCAGCTCTATCATGCAAGACTCATCTTACACCCTGAGCACCAACTGAGATGAGGAAACAATCCTCAGTAGACAACATGTACGCGACCTATCAGTAGTGCAGTCTGCGTGTGTAAAACGGCCTAGCTCAGTACAACCCACGTATGTACATGGCCAATGAATACAACAACATGTGTATAACTTATGAGAAATTAGGGTTTATCCTTCAAGATCAACTCAGATCCTCTACAACCAATTTATCATTCTCTTTTGTCTCTCATTGTCCAAACTAATCACCAGCCAGTCACAACACATCCAATCTCTCCAATAGCTTATTCATGATCCACAACCAATCCATATATATGCTACTCAATCATGCATAAAAAATCAACTTACTATAGCCATCATATCAGTACTAAATCACAAGAGTACTTCTCACTCCATCAGCCAACACAAACCACATCACAACAACATACCAATAATGACCTAGGCATTCACAACAACCAATAGTATCCATCAAAACAACAATATAACCATACCAGAGTATCAGTGGAAAATCTGAGCCCATAGAATGTAGATTTGGAACCTGGTTACGTCTTCAGGAGCCTGTCATCATCTCAAGCACCAATATCCATCACTGTATCCATTGTACATGACCTGTCTTCATACAAACCACGTATGTACGCGCCCTGACACATTACAACCCCCGTACACCTCAGAAAATAGGGTTTCTAAAGCTTCGAGACTTTTTCCGTCAATATCTATGACATTTATGAAACTATGATGTGTCCATGAGATCCTCCTCACACTCTCTTTCTCATAATAGATCTTCAATCATGCTCAAGAGATCAATACCAAAGATGCTCTCACAAGAAAATCTCCATCAATACCTCAAAAGATATTCTCACAAGAAGCTCTCCATTGATCCAAAAAAAGGATGATTTGCAAGATTCCATAGCTATATTATATACTTTCATCCTCTAGGTCACTTAACCCATTTCTACGTCACTTAACACATCTCTAGGTCACTTAACCTATTTTCCTTATTTTAGGGTTAACCACTTTCCATAAATAGAAATTTCTCCAATACTTTACCATTTAAATATTCCTTCTTGATTTTGTCACCTTACTTTATTATTTAAATAATCCACCTTCACTTTATCACTTTAATTTATCATTTAAATAATGATTTCTTCTTTTCAATCACTTTGACCTTTTGGGGCTTCAAGCCAACATGTGAGGGTCCTTCAAATTTGTAAGGCCATAACTCTCAAACCGTGAGGAGTTATGTGACGTTCCACATACCACCGGAAATAGCATGACAAGCACTATCCATATAGTATAGTTTCACCAAAAACTTCATTGATATTCATCTCATTATTCCACATACAAGCATGGATCCTCCAACCATTCTTGTAGGATAACTCAATCTACAAAGCGTCTTCCTGTGAGGGATTTCACCATAAGGGGACCACTTTGGAGTTCATCCATTTGTACACCTTATCAACCATGATAAGACTATAATGATTCATTTTTGCATCAATCCACCACTGCTTCATATACATCAACTATGCATCATGTATCAATGAAAACTCATTGATCCATCTTCATCATATCAATGACAAATCATTGACCCATCTTCATCTATGCACCATATCAATGATAAATTATTGATCAATATTCATCGATTGGTTTACACTTGACATATATCATTCTTATCAAGGACAATACATATACATTGTTCATTAATCATCAATCAATCAAGCCTATCAATCAATCCATCACTTGGCATCAATCAATCAAATCATTGAAATGAATGATAACATGATCCAACAACTTAGTGGCATGTGCCAAACATAGCCAAGAACTTTAGACTAAACTTCACCTTCCCTCAATTGAGAAACCTATAGAATGCTATCAGATTATCCAGAATTCAGAAAGCCTCGATGACTTAGAGGATTTGAGAGACCTAGAAATCAAAGAGATAGAACAGAACAAAGAAATCTAGAACACCATACCCAACCAGACTGACAGCTCCTAAAATCACCCATTAAAATTGCACAAAATCAATATAGGGACCATAGAGCAGCCCAATATAGCTATGGTGAGAGACTACTGGGATGAGAAAACCAGTCAATAAATACAGAGTTTGTTGTGGGAATATGAGGATTTATTCCCAGAGACTTTTTAGGAGTTAAAGGAATCAAAGGAGTTATGGGAGAAATGAAAATTGAATTGAAACCAGGATCCAAACCTGTGATACATAGACCATACCATCTTAACCCTAGAGTAAAAGAGAAGGTTAATAAGCAGATAGATAAGATGTTGGAAGCAGGACTCTTTTTGTAGTAGAAGAAGTAGAATGGGTCAGCCCAATAGTTATTCAAAGAAAGAAAGGCACAGAGGATATTAGAGTCTGTGTAGACTATAAAATCCTTAACCCTACATGTGTGCATGACCCTTTCCCAACACCCTTTACTGATGAGGTGCTATAACAGGTTGTAGAGAAGGAAGCATACTCATTCACATATGGATTTTCAGGGTACCACAAAGTCAGTATCATCGAAGAGAACAAAAATAAGACCACATTCATAACATAATGGTGATCTTTCACATACAATGTGATTCCATTGGAATGTAAGAAAAGAACTCCATCGGTCCTCCATCGGTTGCCAATTAATGCCATGTTTTCAAGTGAGGACATCTATCATATCCTGAGTGTTGTGTTCGTCAACAAACCAATGATGAAGAACCCAGAACTGGGGTTTCACCGAATAAACCTATGAACCCCCAACCCATTTCATCAACCGTCCCCTGCACCTGCTCAGTGGTTAAAGCAAGCCCCATCATCCACATTCAGGATGACCCTGAGCCTGAAACATTTCCATCCAAATTCTTCACCAAGAACCCTCCGTCATCACCACAACCCCAATCATCAACCCTAGACACCACCAGTCCACCCCAGACCATAAACCCAGAGCCGATGCAGCTCGATCTACCAGAGAAAGTAGAGAGAGAACTCCCAGAAATAACCCAAGATTTTCCTAAGCCAAGACTAGAAGTTTATGGTCCAAACCCCAAAGTACCAGAGCAGAGCATGAATCTGACTAGTCCGAACTCAGACATCTAGGAACAAAAGTCTGAGCCTTTGGTGCAAGAAAAACACACCCAAAATGTGGAGGAGCCGCAAGCCCAAAGCAACCAGTAAATACCCTCACCAACCAAGGGTGAGGGTTCCCATGAAAGAACAACACAGGAAGCATATGAAATAAAAGAACATGAGATACCAGAGGCTAAGAAGGAGCCAGAATCAACACCTAGGCAGAGCACGACATCCGAGAATGAACAAATGGAGTGGGTTATCCAGAACCCTGAAAAATGCATAGAAATTATGCAATTATGCATAGCCATAATTGAGGTTCTGACTCTCTTTCCCTCAACTCTAAGGTTGAGGATCGTTCCAGGACCATCAACAGAGGATAAGGTAGAGACTCACTCGGAGCATTCAACGGCCAGTGGAATTCCACTGCAAACACGAGCACCTAGAGATATAGACCCTTCATTTGATGACCTGGTATAGTGGCCAACGACGCACTTATTTGGACTGATCAGAGCATCAACTGATCAGCTGGAGAAAAGACTTCAGTAGGCAGAGAGGTCTGCCAAGGTCGTGAGAGAGGAAGTGTTCCTTATGCAATCATTAAGACATCAAGAAGAATAAGCCAAGGCCCAGATTGAGCACAAATTAGAAAGAGTGTAAGAAAGGATTGTTGAATCCTAGCCAGAGATTCATAAGGATGCACCCCAACTTCCTGAAGTTAGTGATGCAGGCGAGCGGGAGTATCAGATTTAGACGCTCCAAGAAGCCTAGACACAACTCGTCACTCCCACTAATCATCTGGAAGCATAGTTATGATAGACTCAACAAGAAGCAGAGCAAGAACCTCATAAGATACAAGAGAAGATGCAGAATATAGTACTGCAAGGCAACAATGCCCGAGCAGCACTACACAATCACACAATCGAATGCACAAATATTTTTAGGAAACTCAGCGATTGGATGGGCATAATCGCTCGACACAACTAGATCTTGGAGGAGGTGTGCACCAAGATCTAGGTACTGAATGAAGAATTTGTGGCCATGATGGATCTGATGGAGAAACAACAGAATTTCAACCAAATCCAATAGGCGGACAATGAACTGAACTCCCTCTTTGAGTCACAGTCTGTAGCAAAGAAAGAGTTGCGCAAATTCTGACCTGTCATTCAGACAACATACATGAAGATGCATCAAGTTGATGCAACAATAGATTCTGAGTGGAAATTTTTGGTCGTGTCCAAGCCAAAGGGGTGTAGTAAAGAGGAGACCCAACGGTTTGTTGTAGAGGCATCACTCCTCGCCAAGAAATGGAAGGATAAAGCTAGAAACTTTCAAGGAGTGAAGGAGCAAGCCTTAGAGTTGGTCCCAGAGTTGGGCCCTACGTTTGAAGAGGCAAAAGAAGAGAAATCACAAACAAAAGAGCAGAAGGAATAAGAAAAGGAGGACAAGGGAAAACAACAAATGCTCTTGGAATATTCGAGATAACCAAGCACTTGACTCAAGGGTGAGACAAGGGTTGTGGTCAGAGCCTGTTGGGACCTTCATTTTTGGGATAAGGAATCACACAATTTTTTACGGAGCATGAGCTACACAAGCTTCAAAAGAAGTTGGACAACAGAGAAAGAAATACCAACATAAATTAGTTGTGAAAGACAATGCAATGCCAGCTAAGCAACAACAATTGCAATAGAACAAGAAAGCGTGCAAGTCGAGACATAAGACACAACCTAACATATATATAGGGATGAACATGATTGTAAAAGGGGTTAGTTAACTATTGGTTCTACTGTACTGTGATTAAGTTCAGTCTAATCTTTCCCTCTTGGTGAGGTTGTTGTCTATCAATTCAAGTCAAGTACTGAGTCTATAATGTAATCAACATATTAGTCTATGAATTGGAGCTCTACGATATGAGTCCAGAGCCAAGAATATGTACAGATCACTATAGTGTATTTTTGAGTCTATAATTAAAGAAAGATTATGAAGATGATATGAAGAAGGACCTGAATTTTCAAAATATGATGTGTCTTTGTGTATTTACTTATGCATTACAGTACTTCTTCGCGCTAGCTCATATGATTTTCCAGTCATCGACATTGGCCCTAGAATATTCAAGGACCCATCCTTGTTAGGGAATTATCATGGAGCACCACCCCCCCTCAACCATTCTGTTTTATCACAAGTGTG
>ML777005.1:1099742-1124548 GCA_009831015.1 Picea engelmannii
GGGGGGGGGGGGGTGAATCCGTTGTTACCGTGCTTAAACAATTATGCTTATTTTAAACTATTTATAGAGAACTCAATGACAATCACAATAATGCAGGGAGGTAAGCAATAGAACATTCAACATCAATCACACACATGAAATATACAGAGACAAATATTTCCTGAGGAAACCCATAAAGGGTAAAAACCTCTTGTTCTTGATATGATAAGTAATATTTATTTTTTGTACATTATTATTCTTATGAGCACAAACTCATTGTCAGGCTACCACCTCTATTTTGCAGGCTGCAACTTGTTGAGAGAACCAACTCTCTGGTTTCTATAGCAACCACTAGAAGGAAGCACCAAATCCCTGGTTTCTATAGAACCCACTAGAAGGAAGAACCAACTCTCTAAGTGTTCTAGCACCAACTTCCAGTCACACACGGACCTATATAACAGAGAACAATAGTTCTCTCTTACACCACCCTACCACCGTGGTTTTTTTTTCTGCAGCCAGATGGAAGCTACAACTCCCTGTGTTCAAGCACCCACTTGAAACTCTGAGGACACCAATCCTCCCTAGCACCTCCCTTCCACCCTAAAACATAAATATTTTCTTTCTTGAATTTATTACAGTGATACAACATTTATCTATGGCTTACCAATATCATTAATGTTATGCTACACTGCTCTACTCTTCCTGCATCAATGTCTCTTTGCTCACCCCACTTGCACTTTTTGTTCTCCTTTATTTTATGCTCTGTGCGCCATCTGTATTCTATGTGCTATGCCTCTTCTATGTATTTCAGTTGCTGCACATAACCTACTTCTACTAGCATAAATCCCTCTCAATAGAAACAACCTCATTTTATGCATTGTGCCTCTTATATTTCTGGTCATTTGCACAACCAGCTTCTTCCCTCATGCAAAAACTATCAAATATTTATGCCTCACTTCTCTGTGCTGCATGAGATTCACACACCGAGTCTTCTTCCACATCATCCACACAACACCTCGTATTCACTGTCACAGTCAAGTTTATCCTCTCTATTGCAGTTATAGACTTCGACACTTTTCCATCTGTCAATTATCTCTATGAACAATCTTCATTCCACTGGTAGTTACCTTGTGACTCTTCATCTCCTCTGGCGATCACCTTGCAGCTCCTCGATTTATTTTTCCGATCATCATGGAAACTCTTCATCATCCTTGGAAGTTACCTCCATGCGTTCATCATTATTGGGAGTTATGATGCGATTCCTTTGCTTCTCTGGAAATTGAGACTCTTTGTCTTCTCTGTCAGTTACATCCATTCAACTGTGGCTTCTTTGGCTTCAAATCCCCTTCCTTCGCATGACCATCGACGGTGACCAAGCGCTTATTCAAAAGGGTGCTTCCTGATTTATGTCTATTGAGCATTGGCTCCATTTCACGATATGACCTTGGGCTATGAGATTCATGTGACCATGATACTGTGGGCATTTCCAAAGGTGGTTTAGATAAAAATTCTTTCTCCCCACAATTGACCATGAGCCTCCACGCGTTCTTTCTCCAAAACCATGGTTTCAATTGTGGCATGCCCATGAAAAATTAAGGCCTGAGCATGTTCTGGCCCTGCAATGGAGCATGACTGTCAATCTCATGATCTTGACGGTTCTCTTGATCAGGCGGTTCAGATATGTCCTCTCAAGTCTGTAGACCAGATCTCTCCTTCCTCCATCAATGTCTAATTAGACCACTGGCTGTGACCACTCACTAATCAAAAGGGTGCTTCGCAGTTTCGACGATCATCAAAGTGGAGCCTAGCGACATGCTAGCTCCTCCCTTAACTTTTCGTTGATGTCACCTTTCACTATGCCCGTGGGCCAAATCTTTCGAGTGCTTTGCAATTTCGCGTCTCGTCTACCTGGACAATCAACGGTCCAAATATCTCCTCTATCTGACGGCTCAGATCAAGTCGCGATTTTTCATTTCGTGGCTTTGGGAGTCTCCTTACCTCCGTTCTCCTGATACCCAAAATAGCGATGGTGCTAGATCAACGGTCCAGATCTTTTCTTTGATCCACAATTGTGAACAAGTCACAATTTCACGTTTTGCGACTTTGGGAGTCTCCTTACGTCCGTTCTACTGATACCCAAAATAGGGATGGTGTTAAATCAATGACCCACAATCCTTTGTGATTCGATGGCTACAATCAAATCATGATTTCACATTTCATGACTTAAAAGGTTAGAGCACCTCCTTCCTTTTACTTTTCAGTCATTGAAATGTTGATCTCTCACCACGTGTCCTCTGAAACCAATGGTTTATATTTTATCATGATTTTGCATTTCACGAGTTCCTACAACTCTCACCTTTGAATTCTCCAGCTCGCGAGTCAGAGAAATGTTGATCTCTTGCCATGTGTCCTACCTCAACGAACAACCATGATTCCTTCACATCTTTGAAATGTTAACTAACTCATGGGATTATCATCCTTGTAGCTCCACTGGATCTAACATTTGCTAGTCCTTCGCGCTCTGATCCGACGGCTGAGCTATAATATCCTGCTCTACACGCTCCTCCTATATGGACTCTGATCTGACAACCTAGATCATTCACAGTGCTCGATCTAGCAATCACCATCGTTCCTCCTCCTTAGCTTATGCTTTCTTCTGACTTAGAAGGTTTTCTAAGTATTCAAAGGTTTCAACCTCCGAACCTTCTCTTGTGGGTCTCATCTTCGCTATTCTTGTTTGTCATCATTGTTGTTGTTCTTCCTTTATTTATTGTTTCCCATCGTTGTTCTTTCCATTAATGAAAAGCGCACTCCAATTGTAAACATGCCAACAATCTCCCCCTTTGGCATTGATGGCAACACTGAACGTTTGCGCTAATTTGTTTGGACCTCCAACTATAGCATTTAGACCAGACCTTTTCTCCCCCTTTGACATCAATGTCAAAGAAAACATGCTCCCCCTGAGTTTTTGCAGTACTTTTCAGAGGTATAAGATATTCAACCAATACATAATCCCCCTAATAGGATGTAACCTCTTAGGTTGATAATGGGGTCATGCCCAACTTCTCGCATAGATACTAAAACTGATCTTTTGCAAGTGGTTTAGTAAATATATCATCAATCTAATCTTTGGATGGAATATAATGCAAAGAAACAACAATGTTGGTCACCTGTTCACTCAATAAGTGATACATGATGGGTATATGCTTGGTCTTGCAGTGAAATATAGGGTTCTTTGAGACACTGATTGCACTAGTATTATCATAATGAATTGGGATCGGTGCAATATATTTTACCTCCAAGTATGCAAGTGTCTGAATCATCCATAATACTTGAGTACAACAAATGGCAGTTGCAATGTACTCAGCTTTTATAGTCGATAAGGAAATGAAACCTTTCTTCTTTCTCAACCATGATACAATGGAATATCCTAATAAGAATGCACTTCCACTTATGTTTTTTCTTTCATCCACATAGTTAGCCCAATCAACATCTGAATAGAATGATAGTTGAAAAATATGATTCCTAGGATACCATAGGCCATAGTCCATTGTTCCTTTCAAGTATCTGAATATTCTTTTGAAAGCTAACAAATGACTCTGTTTAGGTGCATCCTGATACCTTCCTACCATTCCAACAACATGCATTATGTCTGGATGTGATGATGTGATGTACAATAGGCTTCCTATTATAGACCTATATGAACACTGATCAACATCAGGTGAGTCATCATCCTTACTTAACTTGCATCCAGTGACCATAGGTGTTCTCATAAGTGTGGAATCTTCCATTTGAAACCTTTTCAACATTTCTCTTAGATATTTCTCCTGAGAGAGAAATAGTCCTTCATACCTCTTAGTGATTTGTAGACCAAGAAAAAATGACAGTTCCCCTATCATAGACATTTCAAATTTAGGCTACATGGCAGAAGAAAAACATTGTACTAATGAATCATTATTGCTTCTGAAGATGATGTCATCTACATAGACCAACACAATGAGCGGATTGTTACCCTCTATTTTGATATATAGATTGCTCGGTGTTTTTTATTATCCTTCTCATGGTTTGTACACCTCTTTCTATCTCACCAATTATTTGACTTGCAGGATGATTCTTTTGAGTAATTATGGAGGGGGAATTTGATGTTGTCTGTTGATTTGAGTCTACTTGAGAATTTACATCTTCATCTGACTCAGAGCCTTCTTGTTTTGATTCCTGGACCTGTTCAACTTCAACTTCACCTATATCCATTTTTGTTTATTCATTATTGTTCACCTCTCTTAGTGGGACTCCTTCATCAACTTTCATGTCAATAAAATCAACCAATTTATGCAACCTCTTATTATAGCATCTGTATCCTTTACTGTTTGTAGCATACCCTAAGAATATGCCTTCATCATCCCTGTCATCATACTTGCCAAGGTTTTCATTATTATTCCCTTAATCCCAAAGACTTTGAAGTGTTTGATTGAAGCAGGTCTTCCATACCATAGTTCATAAGGTGTCTTGTCACTATGTGGCCTGATGTGGGGTTTGTTAAGAATATGGACTGTTGTGTGTATTGCTTCTACCTAGTAATTCTGTCCAATGTTTTTATCATTTATCATTGACCTTGCCATTTTCTGCACTGTTCTATTTTTCCTCTCAACTACTCCATTTTGATGTGGAGTTCTCGGGATTGTGTATTCTCTCTTGATCCCATGTTTATCGCAGAATTTATTGAAATCACTTGACATAAATTATCCTCCTTTGTCTGATCTTACTGACTTTAACCTCTTGCCTATTTGATTCTTAGTTAAAGACTTAAATATTTTAAATTTCTCAAATGCTTCAGCTTTTTCTTTGAGAAAGTCAACCCAAGTAAGTCTAGAGTAATCATCAATCATCAACATAAAGTATTTTTCCTTCCCTATGCCTTCTTATCTTGATGGTCCACATAAATCCATATGAACTAATTGGAGTGGTTTCTCTATTGAAGTAGAGCTCTTGGATTTAAATTGTGTCTTGGTTAGATTTCCTACTTGGCAGGGTTTACACACAGAGTCTTGTGGCTTTGATATTCTTGGAAGATCTTTTACTGCCTCAAGATTTTTGAGCTAGATTAAGTGCTCAAAGTTTATATGTCCAAGTCTCCTATGACATAACCATATTTCATCCTGTTTTCTTAGATGAAATTCTTCTTTATATTATTTCAACACACACACACACACACACACACACACACACATATATATATATATATATATATTATTTGTTGTCCTTATGCCTTTAGCCACCACTTGTCCTGAGTTTATAGACTTTATATTACAATCCTTGGAAGTGAACACCACTTCACATCCTCTGTCACACATTTGACTTACACTAAGAAAATTATGTTTCATCCCATCTACAAGAAGAACATCTTGGGATTTTCCTTTACCATTACTCAATCTCACCATCCCTTTACCCTGGATTTTACCTGGTTCATCATTTCCAAAGGTTACATTTCCTATTTTGATTTTACTTATAGATAGAAACTTATCCTTGTCTCCAGTCATGTCCTTGGAACATCCACTGTTTATATACCAGGGTTTTCTTTGTTTTTGAGCTAAAAGTACTAGACCACATTTTTCACTGTCTTTCTTTTTCCATGTGCTGACATTTCTAGCTAAAGGATTTCTCCTTTGATCTTCCTTGTACTTCTTCAAATGGAAGTTTGTAGCTTTGTGGCCGAAGTTATGACATTTATAACATTCGAGCTCATTGTTCAGTAGGTCAAAGTGATTGGTCATATGTTCTCTATTCATTGGATGCTTAGTTCTATGTTGTAAAGGTTGTCTATTTCTTGAACTCCTTAGTTGAATGTCTCTAAGCTTAATTTGACAGTTTACAATATTATGACCAAAATTATAACAGTAAAAACAGTAGCCATGAAAGAAATTTTGGTACCTGAAGGATGGCCTTCTTCTTGGCATTTGTTGCTCCATATTCTAATCTCTATGCTTTTGATCAGGGATCATCTTGTCTTTATTATATTTAGGTGACACAATACTCTCATGGTTTGATTGTATGCTGACTTGGAACTTGATCATCTTTACTGGCTCTTTGCTTTCTGGTTGTTTTCTACTTGAACCATTTATATAACCTAAACCAGTCTTCAACAATAGAGATCTCTATTTTCTCAGAATGTTGTTTAGTTTTGTTGTGGATTTAATTCTTGGAAGGTTTTGAAGATACAATGTTTTAAACTTCTCCATCTCTTTTCTAGTTTTTACTACCTCTTCTTCCAAGTCTACACATCTTGCCTTCTTTTCTGATAACTATTGTTTCAAAATTTCCTCTATTTTCTTTTCCTCTTCTAATTCCATTTTTAGAAGGGTGTTGGCATAAAGGCAGACCTAGGGTTCAACGCTACAACAACGTACCAACAAAACCCTAACTACCGGCCCTTTCGGCAACACCTGCTAAGCAGATGAAGTCTCACCCGAGGTAGAAGTAGGGGTGGTTGCAGGACTCAAGTGTTTGCAACCTTAGCTGGGACACAGATATGCGATTATACAGCTTACTAGAGCACTTAGCACCGCTAGTTCATCAATTTAAAGTCAATACCCACTTCTCTTATTAGACAAAATTTCACATCATTCACACTAATCTACAGTATTCAAGCACTTAGCATATACCAATGGATCAAAATGAGAATATCAAGCACTAAGCATGATCAGATCTAACATTCTAACATATAATAAGAACCAAGCATGAATAGATCTATCTAAACATATAAGATCATTTCACCTATAATATGTAAATACATCAAGACAAAGAACAAAGCATATCACAGAGGATTTACATGGTTCACCCCCACCCTGGGGCTACATCCACCAACTCTTCTTCTTTATTGTCTTCAATGAATCAGTTATAAGCACAGAGCCTCAAAACCCTTACTCCTCACAGGAAAGAAGGTCTATGCAGCTAGCTAGATCCTTCTTCCTTGCGTTACAACACAAAGACTTCTACAGTCTCTCACAGGGAGTTGCACTCAAGTCTACAAGTATTACACAGTATGAACATAACACTTACAATCCCTTGATCACATAGATCTAACACTTAGCCATTCCTTTTTCACTTAGCACACTAGCCTCTTTCTATATTGCCTATCCTTCTATATATATATTACAAAATAGGCCTAAACATGGGTAAACCCATGGGCTGACATCGCATTCCCGTTACATATTCCCCAAAACCCAAAAAGTGTCCCAAAAGGGGGCCAAGGTCCCGTGATCTTCGCTTCGACTTGCGCTCCTCCTTCGAAAGGCTGTCGAAGTCCCAAAATAGGTCAACATGACCAAGAAACTATCAAAACCTGGTCAAGGGCCAATAGGGCCCCAACAGTCACCTGTGACTCGTCCCGAGTCACTCAGGTCTGAGAAGTTCTGCCTCAAATGCCTCGATCTTGGCTTGAGCTACTTCGAATTGCTTCTTTGTTGTGGCCCCTTGTTCGGTGAACTCTTGGATCACTACGTTGTTCACTAGACCTTATAGTAATTGTTATGCTGTGAGGACGACCTGTTCTAGCTTTGCTCCTTGGCTCTCAACCTCTGTAAACTACAAACATGCCTTGTCTTGCATAGGTTGAAGTCGTTGAGTGACTTCCATCACTTTTCTTTTAATCATATGGATCTGATGATGAGCTATGTGTTGTTCTTGAAATATCTTCATCCTTTCTATAGGTGACAGTGCCTTTAGCTGCACCTGTAGTGTATCTGTGTTTTTCTTATCTTCTTGGAGCTACGACTCCAGTGTCTGCAATTATGGATTTTCAGTGAGATTTTCATAGGTCTGGGCACTACGGTTACTGAGTTTCTTCCACTCCAAGGTAAAATATTTTAATCTGTTAATTGCATTGCGGGTAGTTGCTTCTCTTTGGTTCCTTATCTCCTGTGGGGTTTGAGGTACTGCACGGAGCTCTAATTCGGTGATGCATTGTTGTAGCTTGTGTATTACCTCTTCTAGTTGTGCGACCTATTGTGGAACTTTTTCCTCGGTCTGTACTTCGATGACTATCACGTAGTGAAGTTCTCTATTGACCCTTTCCTTAACTTCAAGTTGCTCGGTGAGCAACTATTTCTTGCTTTGTTGTAGGTCTACTTTTTCTTCATCCCATTTCACTCATAAAGAAAGCTTTTCCTTTTCTGCAACACTTCTTTGGTCCTCAAGATCTTTCTATCATTTCGCTAAAGCCTGGGTGGCTTGTGTTGTTACTCCGTGAGCTCGTCGAAGGAAAGCTTCAACTGTATCAGTGATCTGGTGTAATTGAGTGGGCTCATCACCTAGTTCTGGTGTTCCAACTGTTAGGGGCGTAGTGGATACTGCACGGTTGGACTGTAGTGCATGCTGCACTCCTTGGAGCTCATCCTTAATCTGATTGAATACCTCCTCCTGCTTAGTTTCTTGCTTCTCTTATATCTCTAGTGAAGCATCATTCAGTGCTGCGACGATGAATTCAAATTCGTCTGAGGTGAGGGTGGTCTCGAATTTGGTTCTGGTTGCTTTCATTTTCTTCCTTGAAGAAGGTTTCACAGGGGAAACCTTCCTTTTCTTTGAGGGATCCTCCTTGTCTCTTAGCAGTATAACCTCGCCTTTCTTCTGTTCGATTTTTGTGCCATCACCTCCTTGCTTTGTTGATATGGACATGGTCTTCATGGATGCACTGTCTAAATCATGGACCTCTTCGGTCTTCCTTATCTTGCTAGGTCTGGCTATATCGGGAGCAGTTTTGGGGCTGTCAACATCAGACATCTCTGCAGGGTCTGCTGGAACAAGGAGGTTCGTCGACCATTCCTTCGTAATCTCCTCCAAGTCATCCTCCATAACTTGTAGTATGAATGTAGTTATTGTTTATGCTCATCAACGCGTGCAATGATATAGATGAAATGGCAATCTTTGCTAAATTTCATTAAGCGTCTAAACCTGTGAAGTGTGTTCAGGTTTATGCGAGGCGTGGTTTGTATGGCTACCTTCAACTGGTTATAATACGTGTGGAAGAAGAAATTTGATTGCCACTTCTTGTTCATGTCGCTGGAGTACCATAACGTACTAAAATTTGTGGCCAGAGGTTCAAATGGCTCAGTGTCTGGGAAGGTCGCACCTTCCGGCATCTCCCATGCAATGAAAGTGATCAGGATAAGAAGTCAGCTAAAGTGGAATTCTTATTCTTGATCCTTCGTTTCCCTATAATCTAGTTCTAGCTGGTTCACGAGGTACTTCTCCTAATTCATCTGTAGTCCCTCCGCGCACTTCCCTGCGAGGTCGACTACGAATCCAGTTACTTGGGTCGGTCGGTTCTTGCGAACTATCTTGCCTGCGATCAACTAACAGGCAAGGCGCATTGTGCCACTCTAGATAGAGGCTACCTTGTAGCCTCACGTTCCCTTGTGTACATCACCGTAAGTATCCTTTATTCTCTGGGCAAGAGCACAATTTGTGGTCTTTCCGAGGTAGAAATACTGTGGGTCAGGGCCTTGCATCCTAAGCCCTATGATCCAATTAATCAAAGTAGGATCCACTGTGATGTGGAGGTTCAACCATAAGTATCCTCCATGACAGCAGGATAACAACAACTTGATGCACTCATTTACTTATTGATGCCTCCCGATTTGAGGAATCTTCATTACATTAAGCAGTGTGGACTGCGCAAGGTTCATGGTCCACTGCTGGGGAACGATCTTTGAATTCTTTCCCTTGGTTCTAGTCAGATACTTGTATGGGGATAGCATATTGTACACTTTCATGTTTCTGAGGTTCAAGTCACTAAACTTCAACGCTGCGATCTTATCCTGGTCTGCGTACACTGTGTGTATCCCCTTCGGAAGGTATGAAATGACCAATTCATATTCAAAATATTGGGGCACACTGTCTCGGTTTATTGCGTTGCTCAGAGGTGGTATATAAGCAGGTAGAATGCTCGAAGTTATCTTAGCATTCGCAATATCTTCCCTGTGCTTCGTTCATTTCTCATTAGCTGGTCAAGATGGTCCGGCTCGAGCAGTGGATGGAGAGGTCTGCAGTCATCTCGTCGAAGATTCTTGTACACCTATAGACACTCCTCTTTTCAACATGACTCTCTCTGTCATCAAGTCGATCAAAACTTCCTCAACGTCTTTCTCTACAGTTCTCAATGCTTCCGACATATGTGCTCGAGGTAAACAATTCATGAGATCAGGGAACAACTCAGACACGGTAATGAGATAGAGAATGAGAGCACAATGATCACTGTATAAACTCGGCTTAGGTTGTGGGCTTGGATTCTCTATTGGCAAAAGTGTTCTCAATGCATGGCACGACGAGCTAAATAGGTAATTCGACAACAGTTGTATTGCAATGGGTATGAGCCTCCATTAAATCCTATTCAATCCATTATGGCATGGTCTAATGGTCATATGATGAAACTTTATTGATTTTCTATTCGTTCAGAGAGAAAATCGAACGGTTATATCGGCCCCAACAACTATATTGCTTCGTCATGGAGAAGTGCCATGTGTCGATGTTCTGATTGTTCGACAACACAAGTATTCCAACAGAGGATGAACACCTTCAGTAACCACTCACATAACCAGATCAAAGATCAACACACTGATGTTTTCACGTGGTAAAACCCCTACGGGGAAACATCCACGGCCCCAGCCAACGCGGCCACTTGGAGCAGTTTATTAATGCAAAGAAAAAGATTACAGAGAGATTTTACAAGAGAGTTTCTCACAATCGATCATCGGCAAATGACCCTCCATTCTATTTAAATAGAGATCATGGACCAATCGGGTGTTAAGACACAGATCAATGGCCATTAAGATCGAGGAGAGTATGAACCGTCGGATCACTCTATGTTGGGAACATATCGTGACCATCGGATTTTCTAACTACAAATGCATACTAATGCATACTAAAGAAACACACTTTTACCTAACGACATATTAGACCAATTAGATCTTAACTAAATCCTAAGTGTCTAAATATCCTAACACTGATATCTCGGTGAAGCTCCGATTCTAAATATCCTAACACTAGGGCACATGTCTACACACAAAGATTTCACAATTTCAGGATGAATATTTACACAGAGCTTCCTCTTTCTCAGTTCCCAGCAATCATAGTTTCAGGTCCCGACAATGGAACCATTTGTTGGAACAGGGGCAGACCCAGGGTTCAATGCTACAACAATGCACCAACAAAACCCTAACTACTAGCCCTTTCGGCAACACCTGTGAAGCAGATGAATTCTCACCCGAGGTAGAGGCAGGGGTGGTTGCAGGACTCAAGTGTCTGCAACATTAGCTGGGACACAAATCTGTGATTATACAGCTTACTAGAGAACTTAGCACCGTTATTTCCTCAATATACAGTCAATACCCACTTCACTTATAGGACAAAACTTTGCATCATTCACACTAATATACAGTATTCAAGAACTTAGCATATGCAAATGGATCATAATGAGCATATCAAGCACCAAGCATGAATATATAGATCAGATCTAACATTCTAACATATAATAAGCACCAAGCATGAATATATCTATCAAAACATATCAGAGCATTTCACCTATAATATGTAAATACATCAAGACAAAGTACAAAGCACATTATACATGGTTTGCGTGGTTCACCCCCACCCTGGGTCTACATCCACCAACTCTTCTTCTTTATTGTCTTCAGTCAATCGGTTACAAGAACAGAGCCTCAAAACCCTTACTCCACATAGGACAGAATATTTTCACAGCTAGCTCGATCCTTCTTCCTTGCATTACAACAAAAATCCTTCTACAGTCTCTCACAAGGACATGCACTCAACTCTACAAGTCTTACAAGTTACATAGTATGCACAGAGCACTTACAATCCCTTGATCACATAGATCTAGCACTTAGCCATTCCTTTTTCACTTAGCACACCGACCTCTTTCTATGTTGCCTATCCTTCTATATATACATTAAAAAATAGGCCTAAACATGGGTAAACCCATGGGTCGACATACCATTCTCGTTACATATCCCAAAAACCCAAAAAGGGGTCGAGGTCCTGTGATCTCCGCTTCGACTTGCGCTCCTCCCTCGACAGGCTTTCAAAGTCCCAAAATAGGTCAACATGATGAAGAAACTCCCAAAACTTGGTCAAGGTCCAGCATGCAAAGTCTTCATTAGGTTCTCTATTGTCTTTCTCAAACTGTATCAACAATTGTTTTTTTTTTCTTCTCAGATCTGAGTCTAGCAATTTCTTCTAGAGAACTGATAAGTTCTCCTTCCAAGTCAACCACAACTTCTTCATTGTCAAAATTAATTCTTTTTATTTTATTATCATAATCCTCTTGGGCCATAAGAATAAATTCATTAACCTTATCTTCACACGAGGAGTCAGTATCTGTGTCTTCTGAAGAGTCATCATTGTTTACATATAAACTTTTCTTTTTACCAAATCTCTTGGGTTTGAACTTATTTTCTCCTTTAGAATTCTAATCATTCTTCTTGAGTGGACACTTAGATGAAAAGTGACCTATCTTTCCATCGTTAAAAAATTTGAAACATAATTTTCCTTGGTATTTTCTTGATCCTTTCTTTAGTCTTCTCACAAATATTTCTTCAATTTCATTAGGCTCAGAATCTTGATTCTTATCAACTTCAAATGATGCTTATGTAGAAGTGGATTTATCTTTACCTATCCTCATTTCATATGCATTCAACGTTCCTAGAAGTTGATCAAATGACAGAGTTTTTAGATCATTAAGTTCTTCTATAGCAGAGACCTTTGGGTTGAACCTATCTGGCAAAGATCTTAAAATCTTCTGGACTAAAACTACATCTTCAAACTTCTCACCAAGACCCTTCATGGAATTCACTAGTTATTCAACTCTCAGAAAGTACTTCCCAACAGTTTCATCCTATTTCATATTTAGTTGTTCAAATTGTAATCTGTAGGTTTGAAGCTTGTCATCCTTTACCTTCTCATTACCTTCATAACTGCTAATGAGTTTGTCCCACATTCCTTTAGCAGTTTCTAAGTGCATAACTTTTACAATGTTTTCTTCTGCAAGCCCACTCAGAATATCATTCATAGCCTTAGTGTTGAAGATGAATTATAGCTTGTCATTCTTGTTAGCTAGTACAACTGGCTTTACATAACTAGTCTCTACCACATCCCATACATCTGCACCTAAATCCATTATGTAGGTTCTCATCCTAACTTTCCAGAAGGAAAAGTTTGTTCCATTGAACACAGGAGCCTTATTGGTTGAATTTCCTTCATGTTTAAGCTTACTAATCTACCTTTAAATAAAATGAACCAACTTTGATACCAATTGTTGGAAAACTGAGAGGGGGGTGGTGAATTAGTTGTTACCATGCTTAAAAAATTATGCTTATTTTAAACTCTTTACAAAGCACTCAATGACAATCACAATAATGAAGGGAGGTAAGAAATAGAACATTCAAGATAAATCACACACATGAAATATATAGATATAGATATTTCCTGAGGAAACCCATAAAGGGTAAAAACCTCTTCTTCTTGATATGATAAGTAATCTTTATTTTCTGTACATTATCATTATTATGAGAACCAACTCATTGTGAGGCTACCACCTCTATTTTGCAAGTTGTAACTTGCTGAGAGCACCAACTCTTTGGTTTCTCTAGCACCCACTATAAGGAAGCACCAACTCTTTGGTTTCTCTAACACCCAGTAGAAAGAAGAACCAACTCCCTAAGTGTTCCAACACCAACTAGAAGCTACAAATCCATGTGTTCAAGCACCCACTTGAAACTTTGAGGACACCAATCCTCCCTAGCACCACCCTTCCACCCTGAAATATAAATCTTTGCTTTCTTGAATTTATTACAGTGATACAACATTTATCTATGGCTTACCACTCTCATCACTATTCTGCTACACTACTTTAATCTGCTTGCATCAGTGTCTCTTTTCTCGCCCCACTTGCACTTTATGTTCTTCTCTCTTTTATGCTCTGTGTGCCATATCCATTATATGCACTATGCCTCTTCTGTGTATTTCAGCTGTTGCACACAACTTTCTTCTACTCACATAAATTCCTCTCAACAAAAACAACCTCATTCTATGCGTTGTGCCTCTTATATACTCTTCTGGTCCTCTACACAACTAGCATCTTCCCTCATGCAGAAACTATCAAATATATATGCCTCACTTCTCTGTGTTGCATGATATTCACACACTAATTCCCCTTCCATATCATCCACACAACACCTCGTCTTCGCTGTCACAGTCAATTTTATCGTCGCTTTTGCAGTTACAGACTTCGACATTTTTCCATCTATCAATTATATCTATGATCAGTATTCATTCCACTAGCAGTTACCTCGTGACTCTTTAGCTCCTTTGGAAATCTCCTTGCAGCTCCTCGAGTTCTCTGGCCGATCATCATGGAAACTGTTTGTCATCCCTAGTGGTTAAATCCATGCATTCATCATTACTGGGCATTATGATTAGGTTCCTTAGCTTCTATGGCAGTCGAGACTCTTCATCTTCTCTGTTAATCACAACCAATCAACTATGGCTTCTTTGGCTTCAAATCCCCTTCCTTCGCATCACCACCAGTGGTGATCAAGCAATTATTCAAAAAGTCTCTTCCTGATTTCTGTCTACTAATCGATGGCTCCATTTCACGATATGAACTTGGGCTATCAGCTTCATGTGACCACGAGAATGTGGGCACATCCAAAGGTGGTTTAGATCAAATTGATTTTCACCCCGCAATTCATCACGAGCCTCCACACATCCTTTATCCAAAACCATGGCTTCAATTGTGGCCCGCTGATGAAAAATTAAGGCCCGAGCATGTTCTGGCCCTGCAATGGAGCAAGACCATCAAACTCACAATCTTGAAGGTTCTCTTGATTAGACGGTTCAGATCTGTCCTCTCAAGTCTGTGGAATAGATCTCTCTTTCCTCCATCGACAACTAATTAGACCACTGGCTATGACCACTCACTAATCAAAAGGGAACTTCGCAGTTTTGGTGATCACCGAAGTGGAGCCTAGCGACATGCTAGCTCCTCCCTTAACTTTTTGCTAATGTGACCTTTCGCTATTCCCGTGGGCCAAATATTTTGAGTGCTTTGCAATTTCACATTTTGCGACTTCATGTATTGTCTCCCTGGACAGTCAACGGTCCAAATATCTCCTCGATCCAAAGACTCAGATCAAGTCATGATTTCGTGTTTCGCGACTTTGGGATTCTCCTTACCTCCATTCTCCCAATGCCCAAAATAGCGATGGTGCTAGATCCACAATCTAGATCTTTTCTTTGATCAATGGTTGTGAACAAGTCATGATTTCACATTTCAAAACTTTGGGAGTTTCCTTACCTCCGTTCTCATGATACCCAAAATAGTGATGGTGTTAAATCAATGGCCCACAATCCTTTGTGATCCGATGGCTACAATCAAGTCATGATTTCGCATTTCATGACTTAAAAGGTTAGAGAACCTCCTTCCTTCGAATTTTCAGTCAGCGAAATGTTGATCTCTTGCCACATGTCCTCTGGAACCAATGGTTCATATTTTATCGTGATTTTGCGTTTCACGAGTTCCTGCAACTCTCAGATTTGACTTCTCTAGCTCGCAAGTCAACGAAATGTTGATATCTTTCCACGTGTCCTCCCTCAATGAACGGCTAGGATTCCTTCACATATTTGAAATATTAATTGACTCCTGGGATTATCCTCCTTGTAGCTCCACTGGATATAATGGTTTCTAGTCCATCACGCTTCGATTCGACGACTGAGGTCTAATCTCCTCCTCTGCGTGCTCCTCCTGTGTGGAATCTGATATGATGGCCCATATCATTCACAGTTCTTGATCCAACGATTACTATCACTCCTCCTCCTTATCTTATGCTTTCTTCCAACCTAGAAGGTTTTCTAAGTATTCAAAGGTTTTGGCCTCTGAACCTTCTCCTGCGGGTATCGTCTTCCATGTTCTTTATTTCCATCAATGTTGTTGTTCTTCCTTTCTTTCATTTTTTCCATCGTTGTTATTTCCATCAATGACAAGTGCACTTCAACTGTAAACATGCCAACAACATTGATCTATTCGTGGGTGAATCTGGGTTGTTGATCCTTAACCTGGATATTATTGTTTGTCTGTGTGGTATTTTCTCATTGGTTTCATATGTATGAGTTTAGGAATGGATAGAAAGGAATGGTTTGATCTATGTTTTTTAATCTCCAGTAGGGGTTCATCCTTCGATTATTACCTTTTGGAAATATAATGAAAACTCCATGTAATTTTAGAGGCTGGTTCCTCATCCTATAATGTAATTGTTAGACTTCAGTGAAAAATATTGAAATTTTGTGAGAGTGAGAGATGTATGGGAATTTTTTTTGAGGATTGTTATAGATATTTTAAATGATCATTCTATTCCCAAAAGAGCTACGCAAAATGTCAGTGATCAGAGCCCAAAAGACCCAAAAATTGTAAGTCTTGTAATGAGTCCTTAACTCTGATAAAAACCATACATTAATTAGGAAGATCGACATCCATCAATTCAATGGAAATAAGAGATATTGATCTTTGGTCAGGGGGGAAATATTTAATCCTCGTGTTTGAGTCAAAACAATTATCATTTGTTGATCCAAAGTGATTGAGTGATCAAGTGAAAGATGTCTTGGAGCAATGGGGTTTCGATGACAAGGGAGACCTCATGTCATTTACCGCCATTTATTTGGTTAGGTGGAATGATTATGACCCTTGATTGGGGCTTGTGATCATCATAATGATTGAGTATGAGGTGACAATGGAACTCCGATGGGGAAAGCTTTGAGATATCGAGGACTATTGATCCATCAAATGTCTAGATGATGATATTTGTACCATTGATCATGTGAAGGTCTTTCATAAGGTGAGGCCATTGAAGTATTCGAGGGAAATATTGCAAAGAGACTCCTATGGGGAAGGTTCTGAATCAACATGAATCATTGATCTATTGGAGAGGTGTCTTGAGAAATCTTATCCTTTGAATTTGTTGGAGAAGAAGTAGAGTGACATCAAGGTGATGAGGATGCGATATGGGAGGTTAGGGTGATGCATGTCGACTTATTATTGCATGGGACTAGAGTGGTCCCAATTGAACGTGTAGGCCTTTAGGTGATCATTTTGAATGTTAACCATTGATTTGGCCCAATGAGTAGATGTCAACCATTCATTGGAGTGGGGTCCTCATCGGAGAATGGATCCATGATATCAAGATTAGATGTACTCTGATGGAGAATAAATCCACTGATGAAGAGGAAATGTGTCAACACCTAGTTGGATAAGTTATGATGTTTTGTGATGATGTGTATAACCATGTCTATCCATGCGTCAAGTCAAGGATGGATCCATGTGTCAGGTTGATGTGCCATGTGTTAGGGTGATTTGGTGTTTTGATAAAATGGTTAGTGTTGATTCCTAGGTGCCACATGTCATGCTTGGTGGCAGGTCATGCCAGTGCCACATGTCCAAGGTGCCAACTAGGGAGGTGGGTGTTAACTATTGTCTAACTCGAGGCACTGATGAGATCGAGGATGTTTATATTTGAATTCTGAGAGTCATTGGATATATTCGAGAGGGCATCATCATCAGAGGATGGAGTCATTGAGGTGATCAAGATCAAGGTGCAATGGAGATGTGACGATGAAAATGTATGAGGGCATCATCGTCGAGGGTGGATGTTGAAGAATGGGATACCTTAAGCGGGTAAATTTTCCAAAATGAAGAGGAGGACCCAATATTTAAATGAGTTACCCATGGTCTAGGTGGTGGGTGATATGTTAGTTCCATGTCGGATGAAAAAAGTGATAGGGAGCCACGTGGATGCCACATGGAAATGAGGTAGAAAATCTTAATGAAGGCTTCGAAAGTTTGGGATGCTATAAGTTTTTATCTGTAACTTAGATTTAATTATGGTTACATTCACTAGAAATATCCTAATCAGTGGAGTCCAACTACGAGATTTGGTTATAGAAACAAATAGAAGAAAATAAGGTGAAATCTTAATAGACCTTTGGACTAGGTTTTTAGAGAGAGGGAAGGACAAAAGAGGAACCTGATAGAGATCAATCTGAAGAGGCTCATGGATGGTCCTACAAGAAAGGTGGATATGATAGCCTTGGGAGCATCAGACCTCAGGGAAACTATAATCCAAGGTAATTTTGTTCCCGTAGAGGGGTAACTTGGTAAGGATCAAGGTCAAGGTTCTAGATAAGGATTCAAGGCTTCGCCATCATTACCACAATGGTGATAAAACAAAAATATGTATAAGGCTTGGGAAATAAAAGGATTAGTCCATAATGTTGGTTGTTGGCTTCAAATTATATATAATATCCTAATAGAACTTGGTATATCCAAGAGGAATAAGATCAAGAGATCCCCTCACAAGCATATAAAGTCCATGGAAATCATGTAAATGAAGTGATATTTCAAACCTGGTCCTGCAGCCATAGAGATCATAAGATCAGTCATGCGATTGAAAGTACACACACCAATACACTATAACATTATATTCACTGCCTTCAAACAAACTTTTAAATGAGTTTTAGGTTTCTTCAAGGATAATGATGGGTGGTTTTAGATAAGTTTCCTGAAAACTGCATGTACCAAGTCTCAAACTCAAAAGAAGGATTAGTGAGTTGGAAATCAAACATAGAGTCTGAAATAGAAGAGTATAACCAACATGAAAAAGCATAAATATGAATACATTAAGCATATCATTCTAGCAATATAACAACCCTAGTTGAACAAATGCGAAGGATTATTAAGTAAAAATTAATTAGGGGATTAATCGTCTTAATATGGTATTAATTAAACAGGATAAGTATAATAAAACTAATTAAATAATTATTGATTAACTAATGGTTGCAATTTAATTAACTAATTGATTAATTAAACTACCTATTACATTAAAAACATGAGTATTAAATTTAATAAATTAAAAAGTTATTTAATTAAATTGAAAGGTCACGTACACAACAAGGGGATAAGTTATTAATTACGGAAGGATAAGATATTAAAGAAAGGAGATAAGGGGCATTAACGGGAAGGGATAAGGGGTAATAAATGAGTTAGGTAGGGAGTCAAAGAGGGGGAAGTCGGTGAAGGAGGGATAAGGAAGGGAAGGAGTTGGAGGGGAGGTCATTCTACGGAGGTTTGGGGAATGAATTTTGGGGGAGCTCTGGATTTGCGGAGAGAGTGAAGTTGTGGAGTAGGATTGATATAGTGCACTGGAGTTGCTGGGGGTTTTGGGCACGGGGTCCAGGATATCCATTGATATCCTAGAGCTAGGGAGCTACCTAGTTGGCAGGGAGGAATGGTTTTGGGCAGTGTTTTACAGTGCAGCAGCGGTCAAGAAGGCGTTTGGACAAATAGAGGGTATTTAGCATCAGGTTCAGGTATTTATTTAGAATTATGCATTTTTTTTGTATTAATTTGTTATTAAATTTATTATTGATTGTTAAATTTACATGCGTATGTGTTAAAATATTATGGAATTATTGAACTTTCATAAACCCACTAGAAATTACTGTCTTGTTGTAGAATTACTAGATATTAAATTAAATTCGGCTCTTACATATGGTATCAGAGCCCTGGTTCAAAATCTGGAACCAAGGGCCTACCTACCCACCCATAAATTTAAATAAACACTCCTACTTAGTTGTGGTAAAACCCTAAATAAACGTATTAGGTTAAATATAAATTTGGGGCCTTAAGGGCCAAGTTCCCATCTCCAGTCCTCCAGTCCCACCACCTAACGCACTATTATTTTGAGAATAGATAAACAAATCTAAATATAAATAACCAATATGAATAAAAAAAAATATTGCATTACACATCCTATAATTGTTAGTCGTGCATATTTTTCTGAAATGAATTATATTTTGTATTTTGTACCTTCAGTAAAAATTTACTATTCACTTTAGGAAACTAAGAATTTTGTATTGCCTCTTTCTTGATATATTTCTTCAACAATTTAGATTTCTAGCAATTTATTAAATAAGATCTTAAAATTTAAGACTTAGCAGAGTTCAATCCCTAAAACGCCTTTCACAATCATGTAAGGTTTATAAGCCATCAAACCCTACCTATCTTCCAGCATAGAAGCAAGATCTAATCCTTTTGAGTCTTGAGGTGATTTGCGCTACATGCTAGTCTTCTAAGTGTTTCTCTCTATTATCTGCCATCACCAAAAGAGGCAGGTTTAGCAAGTTCCATCTGCAATTTCTATCAAAAGATTAACACTGTAAAATAGATGAAAATTGATTTATATGCCTACGAAGTTTTTTTTTTTTTTTTGTGAAATTGTTTAGGCAACCAACGTTGTGATTTATGAAAAACCAACACATGCCATGTAGATTTCCAGTTTGTCTCTACCTTTTCTATCCCATGTAAAACATAAAGAAGCATGTATATTGTTGGTAATTCTTAAATTGAAAAATATAACTTACTATAATTAGGTATATTACTTATTTATAATTTCCAAAGAGCTAAAAGTCTATATTATCCATCATGCATTAAATGTTAGTATATAAAACTCTTAAGTAATGATTGAAGAAGAAATTATAAAGGCTACCACATATTAGGCATGTATAAACTAAGAAACTGTAATCAAAAGTCAAATCTACAGGTTAAGATTTTATATATATACATTTCGAGTCATCTGTACATATGTGTGTACATGTTTACAATATATTGTGTCTGCAGTTCTGTATAATAAATGTGTCATTACAAGACGGTGTTGTTGCAAGACAAAGGAATAATAATAAATAAGGTGATTAAACACACCTTTCATAGTGCAATATTCTTAGATGTCCTCGCATACTAAAATGTGCAGCAAGAATGAAGTGTTCAATCAAAAGTTGCATGTAATAGCAAACATGTTTAATTCACAACTGTGATGGCACACTGTCCTCGGGGAAAGGCAATTCCGCCAGGTATGGGGAAAGAAAATGAAAATAAGAAAAAAATGGTGTTATATGTGCAACTCTAGTATCTTACTTGAATACCTATACTCCATCAATATTTCCGATAGAAACCATTCTTGGATCAAAACCATACTACATGTCAAACTGTAAACACAAGACAAATCCCAACACCAAATGCCAAACGCACGGGGGCCAGGTATGGGGAAATTAAATGAAAAAAAAAGAAGAGACGAGAGCAGACGAACCAACTAACAGAATTATAGTAGCATCGGCGATTAAAGTATAAGTCCATAGACGCATTTATAAAGTCTGGATTTGGGAACATACCACTATGGTTTTGCACTAGAGCATCACGGAAGGCATCCGTTGATATCCTTCCAAGCAAGGTGTCGCAAGACATTGATGTTCCAACAACAAGCCAAAGTTACTATGCCGAGCAAGAATCAACAAAATCGAGTCACGCGCGTTCTTCGGTAGGTACTACGAGTGGGGAGCATCTATCGATCTCTCTCCAAGAATCCTTCACGCACATCCTTCACGAAGCCTCTCGTAGCATCCTTCACGCGGAAAAACAGTAGAGTAACAGAGCAGAGCCCTATTATGACTGCTACGGATGTTGCTGCACGGGATTTGGATGTTAAGGATATAAAATGCGTTATCAACTATTTCATAAACCAACAGCAAGCATACAAGCCAACGCTCGGGCGCCAATGTGTTATCAACTATTTCATAAACCAACAGAAAGAATACAAGCCAACGCTCGGGCACCAATGCATTATCAACTATGATTTTCCTGGCTCTATGGACGGTTACGTGCATCGTATTGGGCGTACTGTTCGAGCTGGTGCCAAGGGCACAGCCTATATATACTTCACTGCTGCAAATGCAAGGTTTGCTAGGGATCTAATAAACCAATTATTAACTTGTAAGGATTATGCAGATATTGCCTAGCAAGAAGCTCGACTTCCTTTGGCCAAGTTGCACTCCAGTATAATGTCTACCGATCTGGCCGAATTTGAGAAACAATTTTCTTTATCTGGGGTTCAAAACCCATGTCTAGCACTACGAACAAGATAACTTGGCATCTAATAACCAACTATTGGGAGCAACTAAATCTGAAATTAGTTCAGAAAATTTAACTGTTGAGAACGCACCTGTTGTTGAAAAACGTTCAGAAATTACAAATGTGGAAAACTATGGTGCACTGCCAATGTCAATCTCATTCCCTTACCAGAAGCTCAACAATGTTGATGGTGGGCATTACCAACACCATCACCAAGAGCAGAGCAAAGATACGAGAGGCGGAAGTGAGGCAGCGTTAGGATTAAGGAACAACTTAGGTGTTTGGTGTTGAGAGCCGGAGGCCGGGCACGTGGGCCTCATGCCAGAAGCCCGACCTTAAAGGCTGCCAGCGAATGCCACAAATATATTTTTTATATATATAAATGTTTGGTTTTAATAAGTTGTTTAAAAGTATTAATACGCCTGTTTAATAATTAAATTATCATTTTTTTTTTATATATTAATTTTCATTTGTAATAATTTATTTAAAAGTAATAATACACTTGCATAAAAAATTTAAATTTAAAAAAATATATATATATATATATATATATATATATATAATTATGAGTTTTTATTTAAATAATTTAATAAAATAGGGCTAAGTATAAATTTAAATGGAGTATGTGAGATTTGAACCCCGAACCTCCTCACCGGTCAAGTCTTTACAAAGTCCACCCTACCAACGCACCACACGATGCGACTTTTACAAATAATTTCACTTATAAATACTTTAATTGTCATACCCAAAACCACCCACCAAGCAAAGCGTCTTAATAAGAACGCTAACGCCAAAACGGGGCTGGCAGTTGGGGATAATTGTTTAGATGCCGTGGTTTAATCCTAATTAATCATTTAAACGTGGTAATTATATAACCTTACAGTAATTTTTTTTTATGTGATTAGGTAAATGTTAAAAAGTAAACATGCTAATGGATACCCTGATAAATGCAAGAAAGTTATGAACAATAAATCTAACCCATTAATTTTGGAGGACGACTAAGAATATGCCAGCATCCTCAATGCATAGCCATCAGATCAGGGTTTAAGGTTAATTAAAATTAAAAGATCTTTAATTGTGCCATTGTCAATAGGTGTACGCATATCGGCGTAAATTAATAAACATAAGGTCAGAAGTAATTTTTAATCAAGTTGTAAGCGTAAATTAAAAGGGCTCAGACTAGGACAAGCGGGAAGGAGGCGACATATGCACTAGGAGAGTAAGCATAGGAAGTGGCGAGTAAGGCGCAAAGCTAGCGTAGCTACAGGGCAAAGGAACCAATAGTTATTTTCTTAGGGGCAAAGAAACCAAGCTTAGAAGCTTAATCCTAACCCTAACCTAGCCAATCCCCTAATGGAGTAATGTCTGTTTACAGACAAGTAAAGAAAAATTACGCCTAACCCTATTTCTAGTTTGAGTAGAACCAATTTGAAACATCCTGGAACTCACCCTGACAACTTTGGTGGATGCAGGTCAAAGCATACAGGATGGTCAGGACTCGAGGAAGTCGAGGCAGGGGAGCATCGTCTCAAGCACCACCAACACCGCCAGCGCCACCACCACCATCGCCTGAACTAGCCCTCATACTATGCTCGTTGGAAGCCATCAACGAGACTTTAAAGGGGTGACAACCGACAGGGACTGAAGTGGAACCCCCACCGTCTAGAATGGGTAATCCAGAAGCATCAAGGGATTCAGGGGGAGGACCTCCACCTGAAGACATCACACGAGAATTGCAGAAGATCAAACTTCCGGAGTTTTTTGGAGGTCGCGCCAGTGAACGTGCGGAAGCATGGTTGGAAGGCATGACAAGGTGTTTTTCCTTAAGGGACTATGCATCCAATTCAAAGGCAAAGATCACCATTTTTCAGTTAAGAGACAGTGCCTTGAACTGGTGGGGCAACCTGGAAAGACAACTGCACCTTACCCCAGACACGGTATCTTGGGAACTTTTTGAGGAGAGGTTCCGAAGGAAATATCTACCAGCATACTACGAGGAACAATAGGTAGGGGCATTTCATGCCTTGGTACAGGGAAACAGAACGGTAGAAGAATATGAGATCAGGTTTATGGAACTGGTCAAATATGTGTCGTATATGGATAACGACCAACGACAGGTAGAGCGCTTCATCTATGGATTGAACCCTAAGATAAGAGCTATGGTGCGGATGTGGAAACCGTCTTCAGTAGCGGAGGCGGTGGAAAATGCACGTTATGCGGAAGAACATATGAACTTGACCGGGGGTACAAGATCGACATTTCCGCACCGCCTAGGATTTGTAGGGAAGGCCCCAAGGACATTTCCTAGGGGAGGGGGCTCACGGCCACCACCATATGGTAACAGAGTCGCGCCAAGGACAGTAGCTGCAGGGATTTCAATGGCAGCGAGTGCAACATCTCGTTCATCGCCAACGGTGCAAACAGGACCACGACCACCTCAGGGAACAACGAGTAGGGGTAGGGGTTCCAGGGGAAGGAACTCATTTCAGAGACAGACACATAACAATGCACAGGTTCAATATTGTGTTACCTGTTGGGGGTATGGGGGACCCCATTACCAGCATGACTGCCCAAAGTTACAATCAGGGTTCGTGCATAGAGAAGGAAAGGCACCAATGGGGAGAGAAAGTAGTAGCCACCAAATTTACGCAGTGGTTAATAACCGCCAGGCCGAACATCAATCCACGGTGGTGGAGTCATCAGGTACGCTAAATCATATCAATGTTAAGATTTTGTTTGATTTTGGTGCGACAGATAGTTTCATTTCACCATCTGCATTAGAAAAGAGTGGGTTGGCAGCCTACGAGCA
>ML777005.1:1129119-1141552 GCA_009831015.1 Picea engelmannii
GTATATTCCATTGTAGGGTGTGGACCCTAGTCCTGTTAGGAGGGGTGGAGGCATTTCCCACCGTGTATCCTCCATTGTAGGGTGTGGACCCTAGCTATGATTAGGAGGGGTGGAGGCATTTCCCACCGTGTATCCTCCGAAACCTGGAGTCCTGGGAGGATGGTGTTAGTTCACGCTCCCCAAGACATGTGATGATGACTGTCAGATGCCTTCTAGGGAAGCTTGGTCGAGATAGCGACACTTCCACTTACAGGTTCTATTTGGAGTTAGGTCAATATAGTTGACGCTCCAAGATAGTATAGTAGAGGATGGATAGGAATGGATATGGAAGTAGGTTAGGGAGGAAGGATGAGTAGTAATAGTTGAGAAAGTATGGAGATCTGTCTTGTGGTGGAAGTTAATGTTTTTCCTTCAAAAAAAAAAAAAAAAAGAAATGAATACTCATTATTACGTAACTAAACCAAAGTGTTTAAAATAAAATTGTAGAACCAGATAAAAGTAATTAATGGATTTATCAAACAATTGATTGGTTTGTTGTCTTTTATAAAAGACTAGTCTTGTTGACTGCATTGGATGCATACATAAATTACTAAACAATGACAGTTTGATTATTAGTACATGCACGAGAATTGTATGTACTAGCTACACATGCAATTCTTGTACAAATACACTAGTATGTATGAGTTTTCTTGACTTACTTACTGATAATGTCGGTTACTTGTTATGAATGTATGAACCATGTTTCTTTTCCTTGTACCATGAGATACCTTAACTTCGGGACGAAGTTTCCTGAAGGGTGGGTGTATGTAACAACCCTAGTTGAACAAATGCGAATGATTATTAAGTAAAAATTAATTAGGGGATTAATCGTCTTAATATGGTATTAATTAAACAAGATAGGTATAATAAAACTAATTAAATAATTATTGATTAACTAATGGTTGCAATTTAATTAACTAATTGATTAATTAAATTACCTATTACATTAAAAACATGAGTATTAAATTTAATAAATTAATAAGTTATTTAATTAAATTGAAAGGTCACGTACACAACAAGGGGATAAGTTATTAATTACGGAAGGATAAGATATTAAAGAAAGGAGATAAGGGGCATTAACGGGAAGGGATAAGGGGTAATAAATGAGTTAGGTAGGGAGTAAAAGAGGGGGAATTCGGTGAAGGAGGGATAAGGAAGGGAAGGAGTTGGAGGGGAGGTCATTCTACGGAGGTTTGGGGAATGAATTTTGGGGGAGCTCTAGATTTGCGGAGAGAGTGAAGTTGTGGAGTAGGATTGATACAGTGCACCGAACTTGCTGGGGGTTTTGGGCATCGGGGCCAGGATATCCGTTGATATCCTGGAGCTAGGGAGCTACCTAGTTGGCAGGGAGGAATGGTTTTGGGCAGTGTTTTACGGTGCAGCAGTGGTCAAGAAGGCGTTTGGACAAACAAAGGGTATTTAGCTTCAGGTTCAGGTATTTATTTAGAATTATGCATTGTTTTTGTATTAATTTGTTATTAAATTTATTATTGATTGTTAAATTTACATGCGTACGTGTTAAAATATTATGGAATTATTGAACTTTCATAAACCCACTAGAAATTACTGTCTTGTTGTAGAATTACTAGATATTAAATTAAATTCGGCTCCTACAAGCAAGGGGATGCATAATTTGATTTAGTCATTCAGAAAAAAACATCAACAACCAATTCATTCAATACAACCATCAATAGATCATCAAACCATGCAGCCACATAGGATCATCACACACTTCAGAATCTAATAAAGGTCCAAATATAATTGTTGGACAACTAAGAGGGGGGGTGAATCAGTTGTTATTGTGCTTAAACAATTATGCCCATTTTAAACTCTTTACTGAACACATAATGACGATCACCATGATGTAGGGAAATAAGCAATAGAATATTAAACATCAATCACAGACATGAAATATAAAGAGACAGATATTTCTTGTGGAAACCCATAAAGGGAAAAACCTCTTCTTATTGATATGATAAGTAATATTTATTTTATTTACATTATCATTCTTATGAGCTCTAACTCCTCTTGAGGATACAACCTCTATTCTACAAGCTGCAACTTGCTGAGAGCACCAACTCTCTGGTTTCTCTAGAACCCACTAGAAGGAAGTACCAAATCCCTAAGTGTTCCATCATGAACCGGATGGAAGAACCAACTTCCAGTAACATAGGCACCGACCTGTATAACAGAGAACAATAGTTCTCCCTTTCACCACCCTGCCACCCTGTTTTTTCTGGATGTAACCAAATGGAAGCTACTACTCCCTGTGTTCAAGAAAAAACTTGAAAATATGAGGACAACAGTCCTCCCTAGCACCTCCCTACCACCCTGAAGTATAAATATTTTATTTTTATAACTTTATCACAGTGATACAATGTTTGTCTATGGCTTACCAGTTTCAACACTATTCTGCTACATTTCTCTGCTCTCCTGCATATGTGTCTCTCTACTCGCATGAAACTCTCTCAACGCCATCTCTCCTATCTTCTTTGTTCTTCATTTTTATATTCTTTGTGCATCAACTGCCTCCCTTGCACAATTCCTCTACATGTTCTTCACTACATCATTGATCTTCCCTACAGGTTGGTCACTGCAGATCTTCCTCACTCCTGCATAGCTCAACAACAAAATCACTTCACTTCTTCATTCTGCATGCATTTCTCAAGGTGAGTCATCTCCTGATCATCATGGAAACTCTTCATCTTCTCTGGCAGTTATGTTGTCTGTGATTTCATCATCAATGGTCGTTATGCTAAGATTTCTTAGCTTCTCTGGCAGTCGAGACTCTTCGTATTCTCTGTCAGTCACAATCGGCTTGTCTCTAGTAGTTATTGAGAGAACTTTCGCACACTCATGTCTTTGGCGACTTTTTCCCTCTCTAAGAAATCTACACAGTGGGTGCTAGCTCTTCTTGCTAAGCCCCTACCTTCCACATGATCACGATTGTGACCAAGTGCTTATCCAAAAGGTGCTTCCCAATTTCTGTCTAGTGAGTGCTGTCTCCATTTCACGATATGACCTTGGGCTATGAGGTTCATGTGACCAAGCGATTGTGGGTGAATCCAAATCTGGTTTATATCAAATTGATTTTCACCCCGCAATTCACCACAATCCTCCACACATCCTTTCTCTAAAACCATGGTTTCAATTGTGGCCCGCTCATGAAAAATTAAGGCTCGAGCATGTTCTGGCCCTGCAATGGATCACGACCATCGATCTCACGATATTGATGGTGCTCTTGATTGGACAGTTCAGATCTATCCTCTCAAGTCTACGGACCATATTTCTCCTTCCTCCATCAACAACTGATTAGACCATTAGTTGTGACCACCCACTAATAAAAAAGGGTTCTTGACGATTTTGACGATCATCGAAGTGGAGCCTAGTGACATGATAGATCTTTCCTTAACTTTCCACTAATGTGACCTTTTTTTGTGACTGTGAGCCAAATATTTCGAGCGCTTTGTAATTTTGTGTTTCCCGACTTCGCGTCTCATCTCCCTGGACAATCAATGGTCCAGATCTCTCCTCGATCCGACGACTCAGATCAAGTCGCGATTTCATGTTTCATGAATTTGGGAGTCTACTTACCTCCATTCTCCTGATACCCAAAATAGCGATGGTGCTAGATCAATGGTCCAGATCTTTTCTTTGATCAACGGTTGTGAACAAGTCATGATTTCACGTTTCGCGACTTTGGGAGTCTCCTTACCTCTGTTCTCCCGATACCCAAAATAACGACGGTGTTAAATCAACGACCCACAATCCTTTGTGATCCAATGAATGCAATCAAATCGCGATTTCACATTTCGCGACTTCAAAGGCTAGAGCACCTCCTTCCTTTGATTTTTTAGTCAGCGAAATGTTATCTCTCGCCACGTGTCCTCTGAAACCAGTGGTTCAAACTTTATCGTGATTTCACATTTCACGAGTTCCTACAACTCTCACCTTTGACTTATCCATCTCGTGAGTCAGCGAAATGATGATCTCTCTCCACGTGTCATGCCTCAACGAATGGCTAGGATTCTTCGTATCTTTGAAATGTTAACTGAATCTTGGGCTTATCCTCCTTGTAACTCAACTGGATCTAACGGTTGCTAGTCCTTCACGCTCTGATCCGACGGATGAGGTCTAATTGCCTCCTTTGCGTGCTCCTCCTGTATGGAATCTGATCTGACAGCCCATATCATTCATAGTTCTTGATCCAACAATCACTGTCGCTCCTCCTCCTAAGCTTATGATTTCTTCCGACTTAGAAGGTTTTCTAGGTATTCAAAGGTTTCAACCTCTTAACCTTCTCCTGTGGGTCTCGTCTCCATTGTTCTTATTTTCCATCATTGTTGTTGTTCTTCCTTGCTTTCCTGTTTTCCATCGTTGTCCTTTCCATCAATGACAAGAACACTCCAACTACAAACATGCCAACAATCTCCCCTTTTGGCATTGATGGAAACCCTGAATGACTGCACTATTCTGCTTAGACCTCCAACTGTAGCATTCAAACCAAACCTTTTCTCCCTCTTTGAAATCAATGTCAAATAAAACATGTTCCCCCTGAGTTTTTGCAATACTTGTCGGAGGTATCATATATTCAACCAATACATACCCCCCCTGACAGGATGGACCCTCTTAGGTTGATAATGGGGTCATGTGCAACTTCTTGCGTAGATACTCAAATTGAGCTTTTGCAAGCGGTTTAGTGAAGATATGAGCAATCTGATCTTTGGATGGAATATAATTCAAAGAAACAATAGTTTTGGTCACCTGTTCCCTCAAGAAGTGATACTTGATGGGTATATTCTTGGTCTTGGAGTGAAATACAGGGTTCTTTGACACATTGATTTCACTAGTATTATCACAATGAATTGGGATCGGTGAAATATATTTTACCTCAAAGTCTGCAAGTGTCTGAATCATCCATAATACTTGAGTACAACAAGTGGCAACTGCAATGTACTCATCTTTTGTATTCGATAAGGAAATGGAACCTTTCTTCTTGCTCAACCATGATACAAGGGAATCTCCTAAGAAGAATGCACCTCCACTTGTGATTTTCCTTTCATCCACGCAGTTAGCCCAATCAGCATCTGATTAGACTGATAGTTGAAAATTATGATTTCTAGGATACCATAGGCCATAGTCCATTATTCCTTTTAGGTATATGAATAGTCTTTTGACAGCTAACAAATGACTTTGTTTAGGTGCAGCCTGATACCTTCCTACCATTCCAACATCATGCATTATGTCTGGACGGGATGTTTTGATGTACAATATGTTGCCTATCATAGACCTAAATGAACTCTGATCAACATCATGTGAGTCATCATCCTTTCTTAACTTGCATCTAGTGACCATAGGTGTGCTCATAGGTGTGGAATCTTCCATTTGAAACCTTTTCAACATTTCTATTAGATATTTCCCCTGAGAGAGAAATAGTCCTTTAGACCTCTGAGTAATTTGTAGACCAAGAAAAAATGACAGTTCCCCTACCATAGACATTTCAAATTCAGACTGCATGGAAGAAGAAAACCATTGTAATAATGATTCATTATTTCTTCTGAAGATGATGTCATCTACATAAACCAACACAATGAGAAGATCATTACCTTCTATTTTGATATATAGATTGTTGTCAATTGTTCCTCTCTTGAACCCTTTGTCTTGTAGATACGTATCCAGTTTGTGATACCAAGCACAAGATTCTTGTGTCAACCCATATAAGGCTTTCTTCATATTGCAGAAAAAGTCAGGGTGATCTGACAGTTGGAAACCCTCTGGTTCTTCCATATAGACTTCTTCTTTTAGATCTCCATTTAGAAAATATGAATTGACATATATTTGGTAGACTTTAAATTGTTTATGAAAATCATAGGCAAGAAACATTATAATAGCTTATAATCTTGCTACAGGTGCAAATGTTTCATCAAAGTCTAGTACTTCTATTTGAGCATATCCTCTACAAACCAATCTAGCCTTATTTATTAGAATATTTCCTTGTTCATTCATATTATTTTTGTAGACCCATTTGGATCCTATTACATTTTTATTTTCTGGCCTAGGAAAGAGTTCCCATGTGTCATTCTTTTCAATCTGGTCCAGTTCCTCATTCATTGATTTTAACGAATTTACATCTTCACTAGCTTCAATGAATTTCTTGGGTTCCACCATGGATATGGAGGCCATATGTGATTTCTCTATGTCTTTGATTATCCTTTTCCTAGTTTCTACACCTTTGTATTTTTCACCAACTATCTGACTTGCAGGATGATTCTTATGAGTAATTCTGGAGGAAGAATTTAATTTTGTATATTGATTTGAGTCTGCTTGAGTGTTTACATCTTCATCTGACTCAGAGCCTTCTTGTTCTAATTCTTGGACCTGTTTAGCTTCAACTTCACCTATATCCTCTATTGTTGATTCAATATTTCTCACCTCTCTTACTGGGACTCCTTCATCAACTTTTAAGTCAATACAATCAACCAATTTATGCAACCTGTTATTATAGCATCTGTATAATTTATTGTTTGTATCATACCCTAAGAAGATTCCTTCATCATCCATGTCATCATACTTTCCAAGGTTCTCATTATTATTTTTTATGTATCACTTACTCCCAAAGACTTTGAAGTGTTTGATTGAAGAAGGTCTTGCATACCACAGTTCATAAGGTGTCTTGTCACTATGTGGTCTAATGTGGGATTTCTTAAGAATATGGACTGATGTGTGTATTTCTTCTACCTAGTAATTTTGACCAATGTTCTTCTCATTCATCATTGACCTGGCGATTTGCTAAACTGTTCTGTTTTACCTCTCAACTACTCCATTTTGTTGTGGAGTTCCTGGGATTGTGTATTCTCTCTTTATCCCATGTTTATCATAGAATTCCTTGAACTCACTTGACATAAATTCTCCTCCTCTGTTTGATCTTACTACCTTTAACCTGTTGCCTGATTAATTCTCAGTTAAAGCCTTAAATATTTTAAATTTCTCAAATTTTTCATCTTTTTCTTTGAGAAAGGAAACCCAAGTAAGTCTGGAGTAATCATCAATAATCATCATAAAGTAGTTTTCCTTCCCCTTGCCTTCCAATATTGATGGTCCACATAAGTCCATCTGAACTAATTGGAGTGGTTTCTCTATTGAAGTGGAGCTCTTGGGTTTAAATTGTGTCTTGGTTATCTTTCCTACTTGGCAAGGTTTACACACAAAGTCTTGTGGCTTTGATATTCTTGGAAGATCTTTTAGTGCCTCAAGAATTTTGAGATTGGTTAAGTGATCAAAGTTTAGATGTCCAATTCTCCTATGCCATAACCAACTTTCATCATGTTTACTTAGATGACATTCTTCTTTATCTTCTTTTAGCACATATACATTATTTTCTATCCTTATGCATTTATCCACCACTTGTCCTGAGTTTACAGACTTTATCTTGTCAATCCTTGGAAGTGAACACCACTTCACATCCTCTGTCACACATTTCACTTACACTGAGAAAATTATGTTTCATCCCATCTACAAGAAGAACATCTTGGGATTTTCCTTTACCATTACTCAAAATCACCATCCCTTTACCCTTGATTTCATCTGGTTCATCATTTCCAAAAGCTACATTTGTTGTTTTGATTTTACTTATAGACAAAAATTTATCCTTGTCTCAAGTCATGTGCTTGGAAAATCCATTGTCTATAAACCAGGGGTCTTTTTGTTTTTGAGATGAAATTACTAGACCACATTTTTCACTGTATTTATTTTTCCATGTGCTGGCATTTATAGCTAAAGGATTTCTCCTTAGATCTGCCTTGTACTTCTTCAAATGGAAGTTTGCAGTTTTGTGGCTGAAGTTATGATAGTTATAACATTCGAGATCATTGTTCAGTAGGTCAAAGTGATTGGTGCTACGTTTTCTATTCATTGGTTGCTTAGTTCTAGGTTGTAAAGGTTGTTTATTTCTTGACCTCCTCAGTTGCATGTCTCTAAACTTACTTTGATAGTTTACAATCTTATGACCAAAATCAGAACAATAAAAATAGTATCCATGAAATAAATCTTGGTACCTGAAGGATGGACTTCTTCTTGGAATTTGTTTCTCCATCTTCTGATCTCTTTTCTTTTGATCAAGGATCATCTTGTCTTTATTAGCTTTAGGTGACAGAGTACTCTCATGGTCTGATTGTCTGCTGACTTGGAACTTGATCATCTTTACTGGCTCTTTGCTTTCTAGTTGTTTTTTGCTTCAACCATTTATATAACCTAAACTAGTCTTCAACAATAGAGATCTCTATTTTCTCAGAATGTTGTTTAGTTTTGTTGTGGCTTTAATGCTTGGATGGTTTTGAAGATACAATGTTTTAAACTTCTCCATCTATTTTCTGGTTTTTACCACCTCTTCTTCCAAGGATTCACATATTGTCTTCTTTTCTGATAATTGTTGTTTCATAATGTCCTATATTTTCTTTGCCTCTTCTAATTCGACTTTTAACAGGGAAAAGTCTTCATTATGTTCTTTATTGTCTTTCTCAAATTGTATTAACAATTGTTTTTTCTTTTTCTTCTTAGATCTGATTCTAGCAATTTCTTCTAGAGCACTTATCAATTCTCCTTCCAAATCAACCACAACTTCTTCATCGTCAACATTACTTCCTGTGATTTTATTATCATAATCCTCTTGGGCCATAAGAATAAAGTCATTAACCTTATCTTCACACGAGGAGTCACTATCTGTGTCTTCTAAAGAGTCATCATTGTTTACACATAAACTTTTCTTTTTACCAAATATCTTGGGTTTGAACTTCTTTTCTCCTTCAGAATTATGATCTTGCTTCTTGAGTGAACACTTAGATGCAAAGTGAACTATCTTTCCACAGTTAAAATATTTGAAGGGAAATTTTCCTTGGTATTTTCCTGATTGTTTATTTAGTCTTCTCTCAAATTTTCCTTCAATTTCATAAGGCTCATAATCCTGATTCTTATCAAATTTAAATGATGCTTCTCTAGAAGTGGATTTATATTTACCTATCCTCATTTCATATGCAGTCAATGTTCCTAGAAGTTGATCAAAAGATAGAGTTTTTATATCATTAAGTTCTTCTATAGAAGAGACCTTTGGGTTGAACCTATCTGGTGAAGATATTAAAATCTTCTGGACTAAAACTACATCTTCAAACTTCTCACCAAGAATCTTCATGACATTCACTAGTTCTTCAACTCTCATAAAGTAATTCCCAACATTTTTATCCTCTTTCATATTTAGCTATTCAAATTGTAATCTGTAGGTTTGAAGCTTGGCATCCTTTACCTTCTCATTACCTTCATAACTGCTAATGAGTTTGTCCCACATTTCTTTGGTAGTTTCTAAGTGCATAACATTTACAAATTTATCATCTGCAAGCCCACTCAGAATAGCATTCATAGCCTTAGTGTTGAAGTTGAATTCTAGATTTTCATCCTTATTATCTAGTACAACTGGATTTACATAACCAGTCTCTACCACATCCAAGACATCTGCACCTAAAGGCATTACGTAGGTTCTCATCCTAACTTTCCAGAAGGCAAAGTCTGTTCCATTGAACAGAGGAGCCTTATTGGTTGAAGTTCCTTCATGGATTGACATGTTTAAACTTACTGATCTACCTTTAAATAAAAGGAACCAAATCTGATACCAATTGTTGGACAACTGAGAGGAGGGGTGAATGATTTGTTACTGTGCTTAAACAATTATACCCATTTTAAACTCTTTACTGAACACATAATGATGATCACCATGATGCAGGGAAATAAGCAATAGAATATTAAACATCAATCATGCACATGAAATATACAGAGCCAAATATTTCTCGAGAAAACCCATAAAGGGAAAAACTTCTTCTTATTGATATGATAAGTAATCTTTATTTTATTTACATTATCATTCTTATGAGCTCCAAATCCTCTTAAGGCTACAACCTTTGTTCAAAAAGCTTTAACTTGATGAGAGCACCAACTCTCTAGTTTCTCTAGCACCCACTGGAAGGAAGCACCAACTCCCTAATTGTTCCAGTACCAACTCGATGGAAGCACCAAATTCCAGTCACACAAGAACCAACTTGTATAATAGAGAACAATAGTTCTCCCTTGCACCACCCTGCTACCCTGGTTTTTATGGCTGCAACAAAATGGAAGCTACAAATACCTGTGTTCAAGCACCCACTTGAAACTCTGAGGACAACAGTCCTCCCTAGCACCTTCCTACCACCCTGAAATATAAATATTTTCTTTTTATAACTTTATCACAGTGATACAACGTTTATCTATGGCTTATCAGTCTCAACATTGTTCTTCTACACTACTTTGCTCTCCTGCATTTGTGCCTCTCTACTACTCGCATGAATCTCTCTCAACATCATCCCTCTTATCTTCTTTGTTTTTTGTTTTTATATTCTCTGTGCGTCAATTGCCTCCCTAGCGCAATGCCTCTGCATGTTCTTCACTATATCATTGTTTTTCCCTATAGGTTAGTCACTCCATCTCTTCCTCACTCCTGCATAGCTCAACAAAAAAATCACTTCACTTCTTTGTTCTACATGCATTTCTCACGTTGAATTATCTTCTGATCATCATGGCAACTCTACATCTTCTCTGGTAGTTCTGTTGCTTATGAGTTCATCATCAAAGGTCGTTATGTTGAGATTTCTTAGCTTCTCTGGCTATCGTGACTCTTCGTCTTCTCTGTTAGTCACAATCAGTCTGTCTCTAGTAGTTACTGAGAGAACCTCCATGCACTCATGTCTTTGGAGGGTTTTTCCCTCTCTGAGAAATGTACACAGTGGGTGCTAGCTCCTTTTACTAAGCCCCTACCTTCCACATGATTACGGCTGTGACCAAACACTTATACAAAAGGCACTTCCCAATTTTCTTCTAGTGAGCACTGGCTCCATTTCACGATATGACCTTGGGCTATGAGCTTCATGTGACCAAGTGATTGTGGGAGTGTCCAAAGGTGGTTTAGATCAAACTTATTTTTTCCTCGCAATTCACCATGAGCCTCCACGCGTCCTTTATCCAAAACCATGGTTTCAATTGCAGACCGCTCATGAAAAATTAAGGCCCGAGCATGTTTTGGCCCCACAATGGAGCACGACCATTGATCTCATGATCTTGATAGTTCTCTTGATCGTACAGTTCAGATCTTCCCTCTCAAGTCTGTGGACCAGATATCTCCTTCCTCCATCAATGGATAATTAGACCAGTAGCTGTGACCACTCACTAATAAAAAAGGGTGCTTCACAGTTTCAATGATCACCAAAGTGGAGCCTAGTGACATGATAGCTCCTCCCTTAACTTTCCACTGATGTAAACTTTCGTTTTGACCGTGGGGAAAATCCTTCGAGCACTTTTCAATTTCACGTTTTGCAACTTCGCTTCTCGTCTCCCTGGACAATCAACGGTCCAGATCTCTCCTCAATCCGACGACTCAGATCAAGTTGCGATTTCACCTTTCACAACTTTGGCAGTCTACTTACCTCCATTCTCCTGATACTCGAAAGAGCGATGGTGCTAGATCAACGGTCCATATATTTTCTTTGATCAATGGTTGTGAACAAGTCACGATTTCATGTTTCACGACTTTGGGAGTCTCCTTACCTTCGTTCTCCCGATACCCGAAATAATGATGGTGTTAAATCAATGAACCACAATCCTTTGTGATCTGATGGCTGAAATCAAATCGTGATTTCGCATTTTGCGACTTCAAAGGTTAGAGAACCTCCTTCTTTTGAATTTTTAGTCAATGAAATGTTGATCACTTTCCACGTGTCCTCTAAAACCAACAGTTCATATTTTATCGTGATTTCACATTTCGTGAGTTCCTACTGTTGATACTGAGAGGGGGGTGAATCAGTATCAAGTACAATTTAAAAAAAAAATTCAACTTATACTTAAACCATTCAATTATATCCAATGAGAAATGAGCAATAGTATAAGAGTTACACCAATACACCACAATACACCATGCACAATATATGATAAATAATCAATAGTTTTTGTTCAAGGGAAGTAATGACTTCCAAAGGTAGCTACAGATTCGAAATGTAAAGGGAGGGATAAACCTCCAAGAGGAAGATACAATCCTACAATATCAAGAGAGATTTGAACTCTCTATCCTTTCCCCTTCCTTCCACCCAAGAATATATGAGAGAGAATAAAACTTTACATTAAATCATCACCATCAACCAATCATCACATAGAACCTGATAATGCTTTCTGAGACTTCTTCAATTTCTGCAATTATTCAATTCTTGGAGTACTCTGATCCTGTATATAATTTTACTCAATGTATTCTCTGAAACTCCTCTAATTTTCACTCCTTGAATCCTCCCCAAAAAGAGGTTATAGAAAGAATGGTAGACTTTATTCAATT
>ML777005.1:1145787-1155863 GCA_009831015.1 Picea engelmannii
AAATAGCATGATGTATACTATCCATTCATGGATGTTGTATATGCATGTGCATTTTCCTTCATGTCCAAATACCTTTATCAATCTTGCGGTCCAAAACCCATGACTAGGGTTGACATCAATGACAACAATCAATCTTCCAACACCTACAACTCTCACTTTTGACTTCTCTAGCTCGCGAGTCAGCAAAATGTTGATCTCTCACCATGTGTCCTACCTCAACGAATGGTCAGGATTCCTTCGTAGCTTTGAAATTTTAACTGACTCCTCGGCTTATCCTCCTTGTAGCTCCACCGGATCTAACAGTTGTTAGTCCTTCGCACTATGATCCGACAGTTGAGGTCTAATCTCCTCCTCTATGTGCTCCTCCTGTCTAGACTTTGATCTAACAGCCCATATCATTCACAGTGATCGATCCAATGATCATTGTCACTCCTCCTCCTAAGCTTATGCTTTCTTCCGACTTAGAAGGTTTTCTAAGTATTCAAAGGTTTCGGCCTCTGAACCTTCTCCCGCGGGTCTCGTCATTGTTTTTCTTGTTTTGCATCACTTTTGATGTTCTTCCTTGATTTCCTATTTTCCATCATTGTTCTTTCCATCAATGACAAGAGCACTCCAACTGTAAACATGCCAACAATAACATGTCAATTCCATCATACAAACGTCAATGAAAAATCATAGGTCAAGAAGAATTATGAAGACATTTGGAATCATAAGATAAAAATGGATAATCAACCTCCATCAAAGACAATCACCAATCAATATAAAAAACCCAACTCCCTCAAGGTAGGCAAAGAATTAACACTAGGCTCAAGCAATAAATGATTAGGCAATATTGATGAAATTTTAGTAGGGGGTCCCTTTCCATTTGCTTGTAAAAGAAAAAGTGAAGGGAGGTTGTTGTGGCCTCAAAAAATGGCGACACACTGGAAGAACCAGTTATGTTTGTTAATAGAAGTCTAGGGCCTTTACTTCAGATCTAATTTTTAAAGATAAGATCAATCAATTGAAAACAATGTTCCAGTAATTATGGGTACCACAATGATGCCAAATTTATGAAATATATAATCCAAAAATTCTAGTACTTGTAATCTAACATAACCTTTTCAAAGAGCCAATTAGTGAGGTTAATTCCTTTTACTATCTACACACTTCATATTGGTTTTGGTTTTACCATGGGCTTTCACTTTTTAGAAAAGACAAACATCTACATAAGTGTGTTTTGCATCTCACTTTTCCAAGCATTTCTTCGCTGCTAGCGAGCATCCATAGCACTGACAAAGTTTCCTCGGTACCATACAAGGATGGCCCCACTTCCAATAGGAATCCATAGCCCCGACAGGTTTACTTGTACTTCCCACACTATTAATAGTTCTTTCATCTTCCTTTTATTTCATAAAATTCTCATCCCTTTAGATTTTATATATAGATATGCATATGCACATAGGATGTGAAGGAAGCAGGGTGATACACAAATTTATTTGATTTTCTAAGTAGATGTTATGCATTTTAGTTTAACCCACATGTCTCCCCAAAATCCATCATAGTATTGGCCATTTTTTTAATATGAAGTGAATGGATCTCAAAGAAAAAGGTAGATAGACACTTTTCGATACTTATGGATTATCATGGTATGCTTAGTAGGAACATGTGGTCCATCCCAACTATCAGTCCATAACTACAACTAAGAACTTCATGAATGTTCATTTAGATAGAGTAGCCCATGCATTTTATGACTTGTAAAAACAAATTTCTTCAGTATGTGACTAGAATTGGACCAACCCCTCACTCAAATTTAAAGGGTAATCCTCAAGGAGGGCTAAAGAGTCAAATCAACTTAGGGACATACCAGTATTAAATTTAAAACATGGAAGAAATATGTACAAGAAAAAGGAAAGCACTAAAACTGAGTCGAAATCATGAAAAATAAAATTAAACTAAAAGGAACCTAAATCTAGAATAACAATCATCAAGAAATAATGAAAACTGGCTAACAAATAAGAATAGAACCCAACAACAAGAAATAAATCGGGTGCATCAATAAAGTTTTTTTAGTGAAATCTTGGAATGTAAGCCAAGGGAAAAAACTAGTCAAGAAATGTTAACCATTCAACATCAAGCCCAATAGAAATATTCCTAGCGTAAAGATCTACAATGAAGAACAAACAAAATTACGAGAATCGATAATCTAGTGGAAAAACTTTGCAACACAATCCTTTAGTCCAATTGTCACAACCAATTTTCCTTTTATTTAGTACAACAAAACAAGATTCCGAAAATCTAGAAAAATGGGTTAATGGATGGATTTAGTCAAAAACAAATTTCAAAAATTCTATCACATGAAAGATTCCACAAACCCTTAAGCAATCAAGATTTCTTAATATGAACAAGTCCTTTTCATATTTGAAAATAATTGATTTTTCAACAGAAAATACATTTCGTATTTCTCACCAAAGCACCAATTTCTCTTTTCTATAAAAGATAATCATTAACCAAAAATATTCAAATAATTCAATCTAATAATTGAAAGAGGGAAAATCACAATTATGGAGGTGATCAAAATAATCATTAAAATGACTTCAAACATCAACTAGATCAGAAACCAAAGTGGGAATACATGAATGAGATTTTTTTTTTTATTAGTTGTTGAGTTGATGAAATTATTTTTTGATTAAAAATGTTGCAAAGGAATCTGAAAAACCAAGTTTATATTAACACTTCCCTAGGTTGCTTTAATTACGAGAGAAAAATTCTAAGCTACTAGTTGCACAATCCATTTCACAACCTACATAACAAAAGAGAAACGTGTGATCAACTATTAGATAGTTTGGGTAAATATCTTCCTCTAAATGGCTAACTTATTAAAATAAAATTAGAATAAAGAGAAAAGTAAAAACCAAAATTAAACTAATCCTAAGAAAATAATACTAAGATAATGTAATAACTAAACTATAATGGATTGTCATAAAAATGATGCAAAGGCTATTTCGGTCATCAAGTATTCATCTGCCATCCATTCAGTCCAATATCACAACCTTCTTCTTGAGATATGAGCATTATGTTCTTTCCCACAATGTTCTCTTCAACATGAGATTTTAGTGTCATCGATTGTTGTGATATTTGGATCCTCTAGGCCCTATGTCTTGTCCTTCAAATAAAATCAATCAAATATAAGCCGAACCATAAAAATTCAATTCCATCCATCTCTTAAAGATACATGTCCATTACCAATCTTGGTCATGCTTACAAGATGAACAAAATCTGATTCAAAATCATCATCCTAATATATGTGCTTCCTCTGATTATTAACAACAATGATGTGAAACATTAACATGATCATATTCACCTTTGTGAAGGGAAAGAGGAAATCACTATGAAAAGGGATCAATTAAGATACTTTGGAAAGGTATAGATGATCTCAGGTCACAATATGATTGACTTCCCCATTATAAATCAAATATAGAATTAGAAATCATAAATGAATGAAGTGAGTAAGATCTTATTTCTAATCATTGATAAACTAATGTTTTGATGATGGGCAAGTCCATGAAATTGAAATCCTAAAGTTCTTTTGAGTGTCCCAAGTAGAAAAAATATGCATTTCACTTCATTAATATTACATGTTTCATAGAATGTAGAGAAAATGAAATGGAGAAGAAGAGTGTGTATCTTTTCTGTTTACTAGATAGGTTTTCCATTCAAATAAAGAGACATATAATTTAGAAAAAAAAATCAACAAGCTCATTAGTATGATGGATCACACAAAATATATTCGAAACTAACCCAAACAATGATTATCTTTTTTGATTATGAATAAACTGATTTTGGGTTCAAGGAATGCTAAAGAATGTGAGGCCTAATAGATTGACGTGTTACAACCCCCAAGGAATCCATATCTTGAAGCTTATTATATTGGCTAAGATCAAAACAAATGTTGGGAACTTGAAATTTAGAATCTTAGAAGTTTATTTTTCATCAAGGTATTTACCACTCCAAGGATTTTGATGATTTCAACATGATGATGTAAGTGAGACGTTATTAAGCCATGATAAAAATCAGATCATCCACAAATGCAACTGGATTGAGTGACTCAAGATTAAAAAATCCAAAGGATGAAATATACTTTGTAGTAAAACATCAGGTCTGAAATTCTCATGATCGATAGTTATAGGATTGAGTGTTTAGTCGACAAGTGAGTTGGGAATAAAAGATTGGTTCCCAAGTAATTTTCTGAAAAATATATCAACAAAAAGAGTTGAATAAACATGTTATTCGGAATGTCAAAAAATGTTTCCAGACAACATAAAAGAATATCTCTTGTTGTTGTGTATTAGAGTAAACTTGGGTGAATAAAGTTGCAAGATAAAAGACAAATTCCTCATTGAAAAAATTAATTGAACAAAGAATAATATATGTGCATCCCATGCCCATAAATTAAAACTAAAAGTGTTGTAAGAAAATAACTCAAAAGCGAAATCAACTAAGCTCACTATGCATAGAAAATACTATACAACAAATCATGTTGGATGAAAGTAATCAAAGAAAAGAGTCAATGGGAAAGAAACCATTTGTATAACTCCAAAACAAAGGAAAAATAACCGTCTAAAGAGATTACAAGGAGTTGGAATGGCTTGGATTTCAGATGGGTGGGATTTTAATACACAAAACTTCTATTCAATGTATATGGGATAGCAAGCCCAAAACTCAAAATAAACTCAATCATGCAAAATTTGCCAATTAGAATCATCTTCATTTGAGGATTGACTACCTTTGAGTGCTCATTTTCATCCCAAGAGGAACTAAATAATATATTTTATTTTAAAATATTCCACTTGAATATGAAAATACGCTTGAAAAATATTTGACATGGTGAACCTGTATAAACTTAACAATTTGAAAGTTACCCCAACACATACGAGGTTTTGACCAATGAAATAGATTTTTTTTTCCCATGTCTAAATTAAATTCAAAATCCATTCAAGGGAAAAATTAGTGGGCAAGAATTATATTTCTTTCAACCTTTTCTAAGAATTCATGTATTGTTCAACCAATAGTAAATGAAAAGAAAAGAAAAACTGACAAACTGACAAACTAGGAAGAAAAACTAATACTAGGTGCAAAGAAAAGACACTTAACCTATTCTACTCTACTCCTATCCTATGCTACAATGGAAAGAAAAATGAACTATGAAAATTCATAATGTCGATGTAGCCATCCTTGTAATCCCAAGTTTTCATACATATGTTCAAGACAAAAGATTAGTAATGACACTTGGAATAAAAGTAGACTAAAAATAGGAAAATTTAAAATGTCAAAAACTCTATTCACCATACTAAATATATCATTGTGATAATTCACGGGGAATTGATTCAAGTAAGATATCTCTAACCATGCTTGAATTCTATCATTAAATATTGCATTACTATCATATAATTGATGGAGGGAGTTCAATGGAAAGTAACATACCTAATGAGGACCATGGATAGAATTTTTGTAAAGTGTGCTTGGTGAGGGAATCTTCTTGATAATAAAGTTTTTTATCCTTGAATACAAACCAAAATAATGAGGTCCTTCCATAACCATTGGTGTAGACCAAAGTGCCTCTTTATCTTGGAAAGCCTCCCCAAACTCATACTTCAAGCAACCATCAACTTGATATAGACTAGTGAGATCAAATGATATATGTGGGCTAGGACCAACCATCATATAAGAAATATATTTGAGACAATTGTGGAATCTATTGGAGTTTTGGAAAATTCACTTTCCATTATCCATGACAGAAATACAAAATACTTGGTTTACATATCACTACATTTATTCATTAACTTAACGATAGTCAAGACAACTCATCACCCAAAGTAAATAGGTTTTAGACTGGAATCCTATGAGACAACAAACATAATTAAGAGTAGTCACAAGTGTTGATATTATCATTCAAGTTTCAAAAATAAAAATTTATGATCTGGAGTTAGGTAGACGTTCGACATAAATTAAATGTGTTGGCAACAACAAGTATTACTCTACCATGTACATTCTAAAGTGTCTCAACTAATAAAATTGTTTTTACTAGTTCTGTCAATTGTAGAAGAACATAGCTTGAAGGGGCACAATGCAAAATAAAATTACCTGAATGTTTAGGACTATTCAAAGAGACGTAATGTAAAGATGTGATATATATGCTATAAATAAAGGAAGAATAACTTTATTGTAATAATCATTAGAGTTCTTGTATTCACTGCATTCTTCATTGAATAAAAATATATTCTTTGTACAAAATATTTGTGTTCTTTTGTACTATGTTCATACTTCATTTATATAAAATATTAAATTATAAATAATCGTTCCGCATATAAAATTCAACATGGTATAAGAGAATCAAGGTTAAGAAGAGCTCAATTGTCAAGATATTGAATCATGTAGATCCTTGCAGTATAGCAGGGCACATTCGCGGAAATATTTATGAGTTTGTTTCTTGGCGTCTAGCTCAAGATGGAAACTACACTCAGGACCCTCTAAGCTGAAGTAAGGCTTGATGGAGCCATCAACTTCATATCATCAAAGATCATGATTAACAATATTCTAGAAGAAACTGATTTGGACGACTATGTTAAGAAAGATATTGTTGCACCTACAGATGATGCTGGAAAACAAACATACAAAAATAACCTAGAAAAGGAAAAAGGAATCTTGATTGACTTAGTGAAAGATCATTGGCTCCCTAATATATCTTAGAAGTAGAAAACCAAAGAGATCTATGATTCCTTTAAAAGTCTATTTGAGACAAAGAATCCTACTAGAAAAACAACACTGCAGTCACAACTTCGTAACCTCAAGATGATGAAGGATGATACTATCATGACCTTTTTCATAAATATATCATAGTTAAGAGAAAATATAATATCCATTGATGAAGAAGTGTATGATGAAGAGCTTGTTTCTACAACTCTCAATGGTCTTCCCAGCTCATGGGAACAATTTATTCAAGGTGTCAATGCTTGATAAACTCAACCATCGTTTGAACGATTGTGGACTGATTGTATTCAATAATAAGGGAAAATCCTATCTAGAAGTGATTTCCCGAAAGAAGAAAACCATTCTCTTGTTTCTCACACAAATAAACTAAAAGGTAGAAAGTTTCACTACCAAGATAAGAAATGGAAAAAGCAAGATTCGACTAAGGGACTTAAGTCAAGAGATATGTCAAAAGTAATATGGTATAATTGCCAAAAGTTTGGCCACTTTGCTACTAAATTCCATGATCCAAGTAAGAAAAAAGGGAAACAACATGCTTCAATAGAAAATGAAATGGATCAACCCCATAAGAAAGAAATAGAAACAAAACTCAATAAAATGACAAAAGAATTCAAGAAAGAATATGTTTTCATCTCAGCACTTTCAGGGTCTATCTTCAAAAGTAGTTAGATTTGTTTGGTATATAGTGATGCCTCTAGACATATGACTGGATACCGAAGTTCCCTCACTAATTTTTCAGAAAGAGTCTCTTCTCAAACTGTGGATCTTGGGGATGACTACACATATGTAATAAAGGGAATTGGTGCTACTTCATTCTAGTTGGACTCCAAATAAGTCCTTAATATAAATGATATTATATATGTTCCAGGTTTAAAAAAAAACCTCATTTCTAATTCAACCTTGGAGGACAAAGGCTTCATAGTTACCTTTGTATATGGGCTTTTCTTGGTTTGGTCCAAGAATTCAAACATAGATTCACCTAGAGTAATTGGTGTTCTATAGGGAGGTTTGTACAAATTGACTGGACTAACTAATCAAGATATTATCCATAATAGTAACAGTCTTTGCGAACTTTGGCATCGAAGGTTGACTCACTTACACTATAGAGTATTTCCTTATCTAAGGAATATGGTTACAGTACTGCCATAATTTTCAGTGGAACATGATGGTGTGTGGCATGGATGTGCATTTGAAAAGAATGCCAAGATACCTTTCACTAGTAGTTACACTCGATATAAAGGAACGTTATATCTCTTTCATTCAGATGTTTCTAGACCTATGTCATCTCCCTCCTTAAGTGGGTATTTTTACTATGTAATATTCATATATGACTTCTCTCATAATACTTGGATATATTTCCTAAAATCCAAGAACGAGGTATTTAGCAAATTTCAGGAATTTCGAGCTCTGGTTGAGAACCAAACAGAAAGACATATTCAAGTATGAAGTTTGGACAATGGAGGAGAGTTACTTCCCATTGTTTTGATGATTTATTTTTAGAAACATGAATTAATAGAGATTTAATAGTTCCTTACAACCCTCAACAAAATGGGGTTTCTAAAAGCAAGAATACATCTATCTATGAAGCATCCAAATCTATGATTCATGACCAGGAGTTTCCCATGTTCTTGTGGGAAGAATCTACCAATATAATTGTGTACATTTAGAATAGGAGAAATCACTACATATTAGGAAACAAGACTGATCCAGGTGGATATTCATGGCCACCCACCTCTTCCAACTGGCTCAAAACAATTTTCTGGCAATTTTGGTAATTTACTATTTTTAGTAGTTTTCAACTTCCGGGGCCATTTTGAGGGCCTAAATGAAGATTTTTCGGGATCGATGTTATAAATGATATCCAAAGGCTCTAATTCATCCCCTTAAATGAATCTCCTCAACGATACCTTTCCAATGAGCTATTGTGCACCCCAAACAGAGATTGTATGCCAAAGTTACGTCGTCGGGAAGTTGATACACCAAACTACCCAAAACAGGGTCCACAAAACTGTTGGCTTTTCATATTCTAGGGTTAGGGTTTTGGATTTTCTTTATTATAAAAATTCCTTTGGAGCCTCATTGTAAAATCATCTTCTTGCGAATGCGAGTAGCGGACACATCTCTTCTCAGAGATAAGCTTCCACCATTCTAGCGAGTCTTTCACTTTATATTTTTACAATCTTTGTACATTTTCGTTCATTAATAGAAAATTGTGTATTACTGTATATTTGTGTTTATGGTTGCATCTCTGATACATTTTTGTTATATTATTGGATATCCTAGATATCTTTGTACATTGCTTTATTATATATGCACTCTCATTTTGTGCCGAAAATAATCTGGATCAAAGACTCCTGAAGAATAATTATCTGGTGTGAAGCATGAAGTAGGGAATCTAAGGATATTTGGTTTTCCAATGTACATTCATGTACCCAAAGAGAAAATATCAAATATTCAACCCTCTGGAGAGACCAATCCTCTTTTCAATTTTTTGCAAGCACCCACTTGCAGGAGACACCAATCTTGTTTTCAAAGTTTTTCAAGCACCTACTTGCAGGAGACATCAAACACCCTTTCAAAGTTTTGCAAGAACCCACCTACAGGAGACACAAATCTCCTTTTCAATGTTTTGTAATCACCCACTTTCCAAGAACCGACCTGTTACACAAATGACACCATCAATCCTCAACCTTTCACCACCCTGCCACCCTGAAATAAATAAGTTACTCAATGTGTTATCAGTCACAAAACCTCCTCTTCATAGACAACACAACCAATATCATCTTTACCATTCATGTAGTTGTTATTGTTGTAGATTTAATTTTCATGTAATCGACCATTCCTGTAATCTGGTTTTCCTTTAATAGTCTTTTTCTCTAATCTACAATTCCTATAATCCATTTTTCCTATAATAGCCTTTTATGCAATTCTCGTAATCCAATTTTCCCGTAATATGCAATTCATGTAGATCAATCTTTCCTATAATCTATTATTCTTGTAGATTAACCTTTGTTATAATATGTTATTCATGTATATCAGCCTTTCCTATAATATTATATTCCTATATATTGGCCTTTCATGTAATCAACTTTTCTTGTAGATCTACTTTTCCTATAATTGCATATATGTTTTTCCTGTAATCATAGATTTTTTTTTCCTGTAATCACAGATCTGTTTTTCCTATTGTTATCACTCCAAGAAACCCTTTGTGGTTGCAGACCAAAGGTGCTTGGTAACTAACTCTTTTTGAAGTAATTTTCTAAATAAGGTATGAATTTGGAACAAGTCGGATGACTGGATCAATTTTCACTCAAATCATGCATAAA
>ML777005.1:1167755-1190186 GCA_009831015.1 Picea engelmannii
ACTTTGATCCTCTTGATATTCTCCTTAACTTAAACTCAAATAAACTCACACATATTCATCTTTCATGCATCCCTTCTACTCTCAAATTAATGAAATATTTAAACTAGTGCCTGTAGTGGTTTTGTTTCCCATAGAAAAATCAATACTATGGTATAATCCCATGGTATTTTTCTTGACCATGTCAAGACCTTGACTGTATCAATAGACCATTCCATATTTCATTCCATAAAGAATACTTGTTGTGTGAACACCACCAGTAATAACTAATCTCATATTGGAAAAATTAATGTGATCGCATCCTTTCCTTAGCCAACCATTACCAACAATTCAGTACCAAAATCCCGAGTTCTTGTAATAAACTTGTTATTACTGAAATTTTGAATTCCTGCATTTGACACATTATTACCAGAATTCCAGTTATTACCGAGATCCTAAATTCCTACAGTTGACATGTTATTACTGAAATTTTAGTTATTACTAGAATCCTAAATTCCTGTAGACAAACATGTTGGAGACACACATACTGTCAACTACAACACATTAGTCAACCAATTACCTCATTAACACCTAATTCCACATCAATATTCTAGAAGTCACTTTGACATCAATGAAGCAACACTCATTGACACATACACAACCATTTTGACATCAATGATAATGATATCATTGACACCAGTCACTGTCACACCTGCAACCACTTTGACATCAATGAAAACATTTTCTCAACAGGAGACACATGTGAAATAAGTAAAAATAATATTCAGATATCTAAAGGGAACATTGGACTTTGGCTTGTGGTATTCAAGAAGTAAGGAATTCACTCTAACAACATATACATATGCAGATTGGGTAGGAAGTATTGATGACACTAAAATTACTAGTGGAGGAGAATTATTTCTAGGCAATTGTCTAGTATCATGGTTTACAAAGAAGCAAACTTCAATATCTCTATCCAAAACATAAGTCGAATATATTGCAACAAAAACATGTTGTACACAAGTTATTTGGATGAAGTGCATAGTGAAGGATATCAAGGTAGAATATGATCATCCAATATCAATCATCTGCGACAACCCAAGTGGAATACACATTTCAAAGAATTCTTTTATACACTCAAATACAAAGCATATTCCAATAAAGTACCACTTCCTAAGAGAACATATAGGCAAACAAAGTATCAAGTCAGAATAAATTACCACCGAAGAATAGGTTACAACTATTTTTACCAAAACCCTTCCCAGAGACACAATTGAATATCTCAAACAAAATCTAGGAGTGATATTCCTTTCATCCCATCAGGAAAGGGAAGCATAAACTTAGGGGGAGAATCCATTTTCCATTGATGTCGAAGGGGGAGAAGTTTCAAACATAAGTAAAGTTGAAGACATGGGGAGTATCAAAATTGAATAAGGGTTACAATCAATCACAAGTCTTACTAATTTGGTTCTCAACTAAGGAGATTGGTGTCTCTAGTAGGTTAGTTCCTAATAACATCTATAAACATAAATGTTTATGGTTTTATCCCGCAAGGGTTTTCAAGTTAAAATTTGTGTACCATGATTTGATTTTACATGCATTTGATGTTTTAAAGTTAATGAATGATTGATGAATTCTCAATCAAAGTAAAAATTATCTTATACTGATTCAACCCCCTCTCATTATAATCATTAGTTCAACATAAAGTATTTGTTCTTGGAAAGTATCATCAAGCACCCTTCAACTCTGGAAAACCATGGAAAGCACCGAACCCCCTCGAGTTGGTTCACATTGATCTCTGCTGCATCAATCTACTTTCCTTAGAAAGTGCAAGGTATATCTTCACTTTCATTGGTGATATCTCTCATTTCACTTGGGTTTGTTTTATGAAGAACAAGAATATTGTCTTGAAAAGTTCAAATAATTTAGAGCCTTTTTTGAAATGAAATGTGGTCGACCCATCAAGTGCCTGAGATCAAACAATGGTGGTGTGTATGTGAATAAACCTTTTGAAGATTATTTGGTTTGATCTAGTATTGACTAGAAATAGTCGGTTCCTCATACACCTCAGGAAAATGGCATTATAGAACACAATAATTATATGTTAGTCCAAATGTCTAGATGTCTTTTGCAAGAAAAATATTTTCTTCCTCAATTATGGGCTGAATTTGTCTATTGTGAAAACTATCAGCTCAATTGCATATTGACTCAAGTTATTCCTTTGGTGACTCCAATCGAATGATGGTGTGGAAGGAAGCCCTCTGTCACTCACATCTGTGTGTTTGTATGTGCTTCCTAGGATCATATTTCCGATGATTGCAAAAATGAATTGGATGGAAAAAGTCATGCTTGCATCATGATGGGCCCACTCTGAAGATTCAAAATCCTTTTTATTGTTTGACCCTATCAAAGGACAAATCATTGTAATATGAAATGTATGGTTTGATGAGAATTATTCTAGAATCAATTTGTTGAATGCCTCATATGGATTCTTAGAGGATGATCACTTTGATGTTGTTTTCAACTCTAGTTATCATGTCCCATTTTTTAGTCCTTCAACTAAAAATTCAAACTCTATTCATGTTTCGTCTAGACCTTTAAACTTTGATTCGACTGGTCAATCGATTTCTGTTTTGACTAGTCAACCATCGTTACACATTATTTTGGTCAACCCAGTGATCCATTGACAACATGTGTTCATGTTCCCAAAAACATTCTTTTTCCATGAGGAAAGTGATTCGATTTCTCTTCTCAAAAAACTTATTAAGGAAGGTCATCACAAGCTACAAAAGGCATAGTGTGCAACGATGCCTAATCATCACCCCATGCTCTAGAGTTGGACTGCGACATCTTTGCGGGCTGTACTACAGCTAGGGTGTGACGATGTCAAAAGCCAAGGAAAAGTCAAACTTCACAAAAGTTCTATGAGAGGATATTCTAGAAGATGAGGTGGCCTCCAAATGGTTTGGATCTTACTCGCTTATATGATTTGGTGGGATCATCCTAATATCCTCAACCATCTCTCTTTCACCCTATATAAAGAGGGTTCTCTCATGGAAAAGGCTGAGGTTGAATAGGATAAGATTTGTATGGAGATGTTCTACTTATTCTTGGGAGCTGTGCTTTAGTTCTACAAGATACATGGTGGATCTTCTTCATTCAAAGGATTTGGAGCAAGTGTGTGTGTTGGAGCAAAGGGCCATCAAAAGGGGACCTTGTGACATCAAGGCTTTGGTTGTAATCTCAACTTTCATTTTAATATGATACAGTGATATATTTCTTTCCCATAAAACTAGTCTTGTTTTATTGTATGATTCCTTGATCACATACATAGGTTCTTGTTGATTATATTATATTGTTTTCACTTTGGTTGGCTTGTGTTCCTTTGTAGGTTCAATTTCATTGGAGCATTGGAACAGAGATAGGATGGTAATGGAAAGAGGAAACGATATGTTGTCTATCTCTTGTTAACTAGTAAACTCAATAGTTAGAGCTTAGGGAAAGCATCATATTCTGTTATGTTTTGTTCTAGTTCTGGGTGGATCTAGGGAGATCTGTTTATGTCTGCATTTACTGATTAATTTAATAACAAAATTGCTGACCATACTGGGGATTTGAATTCCTTTTTGGTTTTTGATTCTCATTTTATTTTAGCCTACATTCCTCTTATTAAATTCATTATTTGAGTCTGTGGGTGATCCATTTGGACTCCTTGGGTATGATAGTTCAGTTAGATTTCTTGTCTTTCTTCCAATTTTTCCTCATTTATAGAGATAGTCGCATTGTACCCCATTGGTAGCCTGCGATGAACCTTAGACGTCGCACCCTGCTTGTCCAATCTAGTGCAATGGCGTTGCACTGTTCTCTGATGGTAGCATATGATGACCTTAGCTCATCGCAATGTGCCCTATTACCAGGCTGGGATGATTCCTGTAGGATTTGTTGAAGTGAGACAATTTTCTTTTCTCACCCAGATTTTCCTTAGTGGTCTGGGGTGAACTTCTTATTCCAGTGTTTGATTGATTCATGAGTTTAAATCTTTCTTGTGATTGGTTTTCAGTGATTGAAAGTCTTTCTTCATGATTTTGCAAGTTTTTTTCTTTTGATCTTTGTGACAAGGATATAATCTCGAGATCTTGATCTAAGTGCTTGTTTGACAAAGGGTCTTTGGTTTATTTAAAGTTTTGGATTGATTTCACTTACCATATTTCTTGTTGATTGAGAAACACTTTTTGTTTGTATTTGACAAAAAAAAATCTTAGCATTTTCATTTTTGTCTAGATTACAAGTTTGATTTGGGAATTGTGTTTAGAATGTATTGACTTTATTGGATTACATTTTTGTTTCATCATTACATCCATGATTTGATTTGGAAAAGGAAGAACTAAATTCATTTATTCTTTTTATGGAATCCTTCATAAGAAAATCTCCACATCCTAAATATTGGTTAAAGAGAAGAATTGGAAAATTTTATAGATTATGGTTGTTTGGAATTGTGTTCATTCGAAATTAAGAAATTGTAATTCGTAGCTTTTTGTACTTCAAGAAAAATACCTTCTCCCTATTGTAATTAGAGTTCATTGAATTTAAAGATTGCATATTCATATATTCTTGCATTTTATTGGGTAAATGTCACAACATCACCTATTTCATTTCCATCTCCCTTTTGAGTAATCAACAACTTTAAAATACAACATAATTTTAAAATTTATTAGCAACTTTTATTTTCTAGGAATTATCTTCACCAACATTAGCTAGGATAGCACTTTGGAATAGGTTGTAAGGCACACTCTCCAAAGCATCAAAACACACAATAGTATCTTGTGATAGGGAGAGTTCAAATACAATTGCTACATTTTGTCCTCGGAAGCCCTTCTAACACAAGGGTTAATCACAAGGTTGCATTAGGACTGGAAGAGTTACTCACCCTACTTTGTTGGTCTTAGTGTAGATATTGCGCATATTATTGGGGGTCACTTGAGAGTATACCCATGATTATGTGTGGGAGATCCTCGAGTTGATTTCTCGCTAGATACCCTTTCTTTGTGCGTGGATCAGATTGTTGATTGTTTCCCTAGGCATCATTGTTGTAGTTGGTAACCTTAGTAGCCTATATATTTAGGGTATTTAAATGAGGTGACTGTGGAGGGGCAAGTCTTCATGGTACCTGGAATCGACGTTAGCCAAACTCACTCGGGCTCCTTGGAAGTTATACCCATGATTATGTGTGGGATCTTGCACTAGGGTGTAAGTCCATTAAGAAGGTCGTCAACATAACTTTTCCACCCGCTTTATCCCAACCCCTTCTTGTCTTGATTTCACGATGTTGGATTTAATCACCAACTAGTGACTTCATGATAAGAAGGTTTTTTTGCTTGGTTTGATTTCTAGATTTTATTAGTGAGTGTTGTTTGTTTCTCTAGTTGGCCATATATTGTTTTTGTTCTTTACTTGGTTCAACCAACATCAGCCTTCGTCATTCATGTAGGATGCAAGGGCTACCCCCGAAAGATCCAGAAGGATATCTCCCTTTGCTTCCTAATTCACCAAAAGGCTCTCCTGAGGGAGTAGTGAATAACGAAGTAGCTTCTGAAGATGGAAGTTCACACTCTCTAGAGGAATTCAGAATTGTTTTGGATTCTTTAGAGGCATTTAGACTTCCCCTGAATTCGTTATTGAGTATTAGACAAGATCCTCATTTACTCCGGATGAACTCATCAAGAGAAATTGTTTTTGCTGATAATACGAAAGTACCTACTGGACCTAATGTAGGATATGGAGTAGATGATCCACTTTTAAAAAGTGAATCATTTAGAACCCCAAATCACATGACTGGAAATTTTAATCCTAGCTTTACCCCTTCTATAGTATGAGATATTTTTGGTAACCTAGGAACGAGCTAATAAACCTATGGCATCACAAGTGCCTAAGACGTCTGTTACATATACGGTACCTTTAGATCACTTTACTGGCACAACCAATACTTTCACCATAGTTTCAGACCAATTGTCAGTTGGTTCTCACTTGATTCTTCCTCTCCAGATGGCCCATTCTATTATGGTGCCACAAGCTACCATAGTTTCTACCAGAAATATGTTTATCACTCAAGATCCTATCGGAACACCACTTCCACTTAGACCAAATTCATCACTTCCCCCTGGGTATAACACTTTGAATCCTTCCATTGCTATCCCTACCTAGAATCCATCTGGAGGGTCTGGACTTTTTGTGCCTCCTAGGTATAATGATGCTAGTTAGTTTGTTCCTACACATGCCTAGGTTCTCTTTGGGGGGGCTTACATTCCTCCTCCACCTTTTTTAGGAGGATATAATCGTCCTGGCCCTAGTGGCCCCAATCCAGTTTGAGGAATTGGTCATTCTGTCACTTCTGGTTTTCATATTCTTGTTGGAGGTAAACCTCAAGTTGGGGGGAAACCTCAGATTGGGGGACAACCTCAACTTGGGGGGAAACCTCAAGTTGGAGGCCACAACCTAGTTTATGGACAAAGTATACCTGCATTACAATATCAACCTTGGAATCTTCCTTTCCAAGGGAATCAACAACTGGCTGGGGGGAAACATATTCAAGTTAATTCTTTTGTACCTCCTAATTTTGGTCAAACGTATCCAGGCTCTCTGAATCCTACCTGGGGGAAATATTTTCAATCTAATGTTCCTTTCCAAGGGAACATACCCAATATTCATCAAAACCCCCCACAATCGAATCTGTCAGGACTGTCTAGTTATCTATAGACATCTTATGGTCCTACTAGTATACCTACGTGACTTCCTCCTGAAAACTACCAATTTCCTCAAGTGAACAGACAATTGCCTTTTCTGACCACTTTGGATTTATCATATTTGTCTAGGATTTTGAATGATTATATTTTACATTATCCTTATTGGACCATCATACCAGCCAAGTTACCCTCTGACATTCCTAAGTTTGATGGTCAAGCAGGAGAAGACCCAAATAACCATGTCATGAGTTTCCATATTTGGTTTTCATCCAACTCATTTATGGATGACTCCATAAGATTGTGGCTTTTCCAACTAACTCTCACAGGTTCAGCAGAGAAATGGTACATTGAGTTACCACAAGGATTATTCAATGAATTCAATACTCTAGCCATGGCATTTTTAACACATTACCATTTTCCAATTTGATACGAGACATGAACCAAAATTTTGAGTTCTTTTAAACAATCTTCTTCTACTCATATTTCTGATCACATCCATGAGTCGAGGAGGAGAAGACACTTAATAAAGGTTCCTCTTCCTAATCAACTCTTGGCTGAGTGGTTTACCAAATCACTCATTGGTCCTATTTCTTGTGATGTTGCCATGGGTGTTGTTGTCACTGAAGAGCAAGAGGTTATTCATGCTCAATACCTAGATCTATTTTATTCACAAACGGGAACACTTTACGACCTGATCCATGATGCTCCTCGTCCTTCCATGAATCCTACCCCAACACCTCTAGAAGCTTCTCATTTTGTCGATGGTGTGATTGGCACCTTTCATGCTCAGACTCAGTATGCACACACCAATCACACCAATCCAAAATCGGTTGCTTCTAATTTAAAAAATACTCCCACTCCTACTCCTTCCTCCGATAAAACGTCTAAATTTAAGTTGGTACAATCCACGCCTACCGGTAAAAAGAAAAAGAAAAAGAAAGGGAAGGGTAAGCATAAGGAGGAAAAAAATAAAAATCAACCATATGAGAAGTCCAAAACGCAACCCACTGATAAGAGAGATAAACATAAACCTCATTACCCTTTTATTATTTGTGGTGATGACCATTATACGAAAGATTGTCCATGACGTGCCGAGGTTACTAAGTTCCTCAAAGGGACTGGAAAACCTTCTACACCCGTCATCTTATCACAACAATTTCCTTCTCATTATCAAGCCCAATTAGTCATTCATGACTAACCCTCTACTTCTACCTCATATTATGTCCTTATGTGTACTGGTGACTCCAAGAAGAATGAAGTCGTAGTCACAAATCGAGCCAAATCTTATTATCCTTCAAAGGAGAAATTTGATGATATACCACCTTCATTGGTTCAAATTCCTCCCCCAACTTCACCTCCAAATGGTCCTCTTCATCTCGAATGACCGAGTCTCGATACAGTTCTTCGTCCTCCTCCCAAGGGCATCATTCAAAAGTCCTCGTTTAATCCTCATGTGCGTGCTGCCCAAAACTACAGTATTGTAGAAGACCTTGTGCAAGAACCCTCTACGATGACGGATATCAAAGTCCTTGAAAGTTTTCCTACTCAATGAAAGGTGTTGTTAAAGGATATTGGTGGAATTGATCCAACCAATACCAATTTTATAATCTTTGACTTGGAAGAGCATATTCCAAGGCTTCCTCTTCAACTAGCGTTTCAGATCCAAGTTGTTGTAGAAAACAAGAATATTTGTAGAACAGTTATTGATGAAGGATCCTTGACTTGCGTTATGTCCATTACTTGTTGGAAAGCTATCAACTGTCCTTCCCCTACTGAGTCGCACAATACTCTTAAGGCCTTCAATGGTACAGGTTTTAAACCTTACGATGTTATTACGTCGTTCTCTATTACGTTATAAGGTAAATCGGTCAATGTAGAGTTTGAGGTATTCGATGCACCTCTTGATTATAATATTCTACTTGGTCGTAGCTGGATTGATTCCATGCACGCAGTTGTGTCTACCCTTTCCATGTGTTATTTTTCCCACACCAAGGAAAGGTCATTATTGTCGACCAATTGGCCTTCTTTAATTTTGATTGTCATACTAGCAACGTCCCTTTTATCTTGAAGACACCTCCCAGTTATGATAATGTCAGCATGGGTCTTTTTAAATATTCAACCTTGATGGGTACATTTCCAATCCCACTACCCTATATACCTCCTCCTTTTGTTGCTTCGATTAAAATGATATACACCATTGTTCATGAAAACCTCAACTCATATGACCCATGGATAGTACCTGACCCTAGTGATTGTCTTCGTTATGGTGACAAAATGCCTTTAAGTCTAGTCGAATCTGCTTGTCAAGATATTCAATCAGCCACTCCTTCTCCTCCTTCTCTCTATGATGCATCTCCTAATCTGTTTCATGTGATCTTTCCTACTGATGAGATGATCATGTCAGTCATTTCTATGGAAGATACTCCATGGGATGATGGGCATAATAGTTCTATTCTCTTCCTAGAACCTGATACCATAGAGAGTTACCAATGGATTTCTTCATGCATACCTAGCATTTGGCCCTCTTACTTGCTATTTTTGCCAAGCCATCATTGAACAACTCTTCTTAAAAACATTATTTTTGAAGATGTACACACCCTGCACCACTACTTCCTGCATACATATGTTTGTTGCACCACTACAAACTACATACGTATGCTAGCTACACCATTACAGCCCGCGTATACTCATAAAATTTGAAAAAATTAAAAAGTTGCAAGGAATTCGTTGAGATTACGGGTTATTGGGTAGTTTCCCAACGAATCCACCTCCTATAGCATGTCACCCAACCGAATAACCATCCTTTTTCCATATAAAAGGATGTGTTGGGGTATCATTCCTAATATAAGCATAAGAATAGTGAAACTCTGCCCATTTCACATGCCCTCCTTGCCCCAAGAATTGCAACCACCTTGTGAGATTTGCATCATAATTTCCCATTCTTTTCCTTTTTCCTCCATCATAAGACTATGCCATTTCCCTAGAAGAAGTCTGAGAGGAGAAAGATACATGGAAACAAAGTTGGAGCTTGGTGAAGAGGATCCCATACTAGGTTCGTGGAGCAGTAACTAACCTTGTTGTGAGTAAACATTGTGATATCAATAAAAGGAATATTTTTTCTATCCCGAAATATGATGTGTCAAATAATGGTATTTGATTTTTGTCTTATACTAACATATAACCCATGATTTATATATGAGATGCATGTTTTTAGTTTCATGTTTATCTATTTTTGAATGCAGGCTAGCCTTGGGAGGAGGCTTGTATTTAGAGAAGCTATCAGATGCGAGAGGATCGACATCGGATGTGGAGTAAAAGGTAAAGTTACCTGATCTTTTCACTTTGTCTTTAGTGTATGAATATGGGGTATATTCGGAGTATTTAGAAAAGTAGGACACTTTTATACGGTTATATATTCCTACATCTTGAACCCTAGTGTAGTCCATAGAGGGGTTTTCCCGCTATAGTAGAACTGGCGACCATACTAGGGAAGCCTCTAGGGTTTTAGGGGAATATTTGGGTGTTTGATTGGTTTTTACCTTTTGAGTTTGTTTCTAAGTATGTTGAGTCTTTAAGGGATTCTGGTCACCTGTTGGTGCTATACCAGTTCTCCTTATCCTATCAGTCTACCTATTTGTTTTCCTTTTTTTAGGAGTTACGAAGGTGTACGCAGCCTATAGTGGGTTTTCACGCGTACATACACGCCTTGCTTTTAGAAAGCCTGCGTACATACGCAGGATGCTGAAGTATCAGTTGCATGCCTGTGTTAAGAAATTTTTCTTTAAGAAGAGGCAGTCAACCTCTTCCCTAATGAAGTCCGACTTCTCAGGGTTTCTTGATTAAAGTACAATGTCTCTATTTTTACAATTGAATCTTGGGTTTGATGTCAGTTTGGTTATATTTTTAAAGATTTCTTGTGTTTAATTTTGGAAGGATTTTTGGCAAGTCTTCAAGTCTTTTTTATCATCCTGTTAAGTGTCTTTAGTGACTCCCTGCGATCCGGAGTAGGCTAGAGGTCAGTTCTCAGTCTTGTCTGGTTTTTTTTCACTTTTTCCCCTTTCACTTACTTTAAAGAAAAAGAAAAATATTTTATTTCAAGTTTCTTGTTTGAAGCATAAAAAAAATAGAATAGAAAAAAAAATCATTTCTTTGTTTGGTTAAGTAGTTGGGTTGATTATTTTGCCTGTTAGGATAAAGAGTTATTTTCTTAAGTTCTTTACTGATTGCTTAGAACATTAAGTAGCTCGTATTCGAGTTCAATTTTGTTTTAGGTTTTCCTTTAAAATATATTAGAAAAAGTAGTTATGAAAAGTTGGTTAAAGAGTTAGTTACAAATCTTTATTTGTCAAAAAAAAAGTATTTTTTCTTTCAGCTTCATTTATTTCTCCTTCTTCGTCTCTCAAAAAACACCACTAGTTTCATTGTCATTTCCTTGAATTAAACCAAGCCATTTAAAATTAACGCTAATTTAAAATCAACTAGACGTTATGTTTATAGGGTCAATCAACTAGTCTAGGCTAGAGCCTTGATTTAGGTTGGAGAGGAAAATCTTCAAGGCTTAAAAACAAAGATACGAGTCAGTGCTAGGGAGTGTAAAAACTCCAGTAAATGTGAAAGTTATCCAGGACCCCCCTCGAACACAGGGGATAAAAACGAGGTTGCATGCGGAAAGGTAGTGGAGATAACCCCTGCAAAGTCGAACCAAGCGTAGTAGGGAACGAATATAGAGGACTTGTCAAGGGATATTGTTGGTCGCATTTGCCAAAGAGCTTCATGGATCTTGAATTCATTCAAGGTCCTTAGTTGTCTTCTGTACCACTTTATTTTGATACCCTCAATAGGTTTCGGGCTTGATACCCTGCTCATTGCGGTCCACCTGACTGTCGAATGTACCTTCCTAGTGACTGTTCACGAGATGGAAACCTAGTTTCCTTTATTCTAGAGACTTACACAGGTGACTATAGGGGTATACCGTGGTACCAAGGGTAGATGTCGAGCCATGATTTGCATAATATACCTAGAGGGTTCTTTCGTGTTCGATTTGCACTTGCACCGGTAAGTTTCTCTAGTGTTGGTTGGCGTAATTGTTCTTCCAACTAGTTAGTGTTTTTGCTTTCCTTATCTCGTAGGAACATTTCTAATGTGTGCTTGGTTTTCAACTTTAGTAAAATCCTTATTGTGTCGTTGATATTTCCACAAAGTGGAGGATCAAGAGCTCCACCGGTCATGAATGATTTTGGGCCTACAGTCGGTTACATTAGAGCCACCACCGACATTGTTACAGTGAAGACTTGACCAACAAGGGTCATTTGAGGCGACTAGGTCGCAAGAAACTATGCATGAGCCAGCTCTGAGAGGAGAACACTCGAATATTGAGGAACCAACTATTTCCAACCTTGGATCAAAATCTCTCAAGCATTTCAACCCTCTAATCTCTGACTTGTTGGCGCCACTTTTGATACAGCTTGCCCCTCCAAGGGTAACACATCACAATCGTCAGATAGTTTTTCAAGAAGATATGGAAGCAAATGATGCTACTTCGTCAAGGAGTTCTCACACTCCATCAACAACTACCACTACTAGGGGCATTCTGCCTCCTGAACCACCTTCCTCGGTCCAGACCAAAATGGTCTCAACCACCTCTACTTCGGGAAGTGGTTTGATTCCGTCTATGGCGGTGATCTCTACTCCATTCACACAGAGTGCAACGGGTCCTCTTTTTTCATAAAGAATGCCCGATTTTGGTACGAAATATGTCATCTCCTACTCCACCCTACAAACCATGGGTCTAAGGGAAGGGAGCTCAAACGCTCCTTTGCAAGGTTCCATGGGGGGCACCTCAGCCCCCTATAGCGCTTTCCCTTACAGTGGATGTCATATACGGAAATAAGAAACAACGAAACAAGAAGGGTAAGGGAGATAAGAAACCCACCAAAAATGTTGGCAGAGGAAACACAAAAAAAAGAAAGTCGAAATATCCATGTAACCTTTGCATGGAATACCATCTGACTCACATGTTGTGTTAACAAAACCATTTCTACATGAGAAAACTTTGACTCAAGCGTCTTCGAGTGTGGATTGGGGCAGTCAAGGACCCCCTCCATCTTCTAGTAATCCCTTAGTTGCAAACGTTCATATGTTAAAAGGTGATGCTCACATAGCAACTAGGGCACACGATTACAAAATTCCAAACACTGATGAGAAGGGTAAAGAAGATGAAAACCCGTCAGTTCCTCTCCAGATTGAGAGGAAGATGGGAGAAACAATGACATGCATCTTGAAAGGGGTGTTCAAGAAACGTGAGGGCCACCCAAAACTACTCTGTGGTGGAGGATTTGTCACAAACCCCTTGCACGATGTCTTCTTTGGAATTCCTCCAAAGCTGCCCTTCGCAGAGAAATGCTATGTTAGCTACCTTAGGATCTGTTGAGACCTATAATTCGGGAACGATCATGCTTGATATGACCAACTTGAAGCCTCATCTCCCTTACCATGTGGTGTTTGAGATAGTAGTGGCTCACCCCACAAAATATTTTACTCGAAATATTTTTTGTACTGTGGTTGATGAGGGTGCCTCGACTTGCGTGATGTCATTGGCATGTTGGAAGGTCATTGACCAACCTGTTTTGTCTCCATCACCTACTCTGCTTACTAATTTTGACAATCATTCTTTCAGACCACATGGAATCATCCCTTCTTTCCCCATGCAGTTAGGAGGGAAGAATATAACCTCCTCTCGACTACAACCTCCTGTTAGGGAGGAGCTGGAATTATGCAATGCATGAAGTGGTTGCCATAGTTTTTCGGCTCTTATTGTTTCCACATGAGGGAGGAATTGTAGCCATTGATTAGTTGTCCTTCTCCATACCTGACCCTTCATCGAGGGCATCCACGGTCTCGATGATTGATAACCCTCAACCCGGTGTCATCAACATGGGGGTTGGTTTGTGCCCACCTTTGATGGGTACTTTCAATTGCCCACCTCCTTATAGCAATGTCAATATGATATCGACTGTCCCCGACCAACCTAAGGCTAAACCACTTACTTTCGTTTCGAACCACTTAATTTAATGATCCATGGAATCTTCCTTCCCCATAGGCTTCTATGGAAGGGACAAGGCATCATGGCATGTCCATGCCCTTGTCTATGATAGAAGTTGTGTACAGTATTGTCTAGCAAGATTCGACCGACCCTGATCCGACTCCCACACAGGAGTTAGATCTAGTTCTAGAGCCTATTTGGGCTCAAGGTTCTCTCACCACTATCGATTCTTTAGACTTGGTCTTTCCCTATGACGAGGCAATTATAGAGGCATTGACTGGTCCGGATAGACCCTAGGATGATCTCCATCACAAATCATATTTCCTCCCAGAGTTGAGAAGAATAGAGGCAGGAGAATCCATGTTGACTATGACTGGAGATAGGTCTTGTCCTGTTAATCCTCTAGCTATGAACACAATTTATGTTGAGGGTAACATGGAAACTATCTCTGAAACGATACCTATTGACATCTCTAGAACCCCTAGCATTGTGGAGAATGTCTTCATCGGAGCAGACTACTCCCCTGAAGAGATTCAGATCTATACAAATTTATTTAAGGAATTCCACGACATTTTTTCCTGGTCTTATGAGAAAATGCCAGACATCGATCCAAGAATCGTCGAACATTAAATAATAAATTTTCATGATGCCAAGTAGGTCTGAAAGAAGCTTAGTCTGGTTAATCCTCGGAAAGTGACAATTATTAAGGCTGAAGTAGAGAAACTTCTCAAAGTCGATTTCATCTACCCCGTTCAGTTGACTCAATGGGTGTCAAATCTTGTTCTGGTCAACAAAAAGCAGGGAACGATTCGCATATGTATGGACTTCCATGATTTGAATAAGGCATGTCGAAAGGATAATTTCCCCACCCCATTAATTGATAATATTGTCGATGAATGTGGAGGCTGTGAGGTATTTTATTTCATGGATGTTTTTTCGGGATACAATCAGATACAGATTAAGCCTGAAGACTAGCATAAAACAAATTTTATCTGTCCATGGGGTACATTTTCTTATCGGAAGATGCCTTTTGGCAGGAAGAATGTTGGAGCCACTTTTCAGTGGGCCATGTCTTTTTATTTCCATGACCTTTGAAATATATTCGAGGCTTATCTCGATGATTTATCATCATGATATCGTAATAGAGTTGATCATCCTACACACCTCCGACTAATCTTTGAGCGATGTCTCTACTATCGGATTCACTTGAATCCAAAGAAGTTTAGTTTTTGCATGACGTCAGGCCATCTACTAGGTTTCATAGTTTTGACAATAGGGATTGTTGGCCCTTGGTTAGGTAAGAAAGCAAATATTAAGGAATAAAGGCGAAGTATGAACTAAGCGGAAAGCACATAAACGGAGGAAGGGTCGAAGTGAGTAAATAAGGAAAAAAGAAAGAAAAATCTAGTCGTTGGAAGAGAATATCAAGGAAGACATATCGACAAAGAATACAGATTGTGGACAACTCAACAAGCAGGAAAAGATGCTAATGGATGCTTTGGATCACCTTGTGGGAAATAAGGAAAGAAAGGTTGGCAAAGCCCTGAAAACGTGGGTTGAGTTGACCTAGGGTTTTAGCACCTAGGGTTTTGGATCTAGGGTTTTGACACATAGACATTTGCCATGTAATGTATAAATAAATTTATAGGAGAGTCGAGAGGTTCATTGACATTATGATTTTGGTTGTTCATTATTGAGTGTTGTTGTTGAGAACAATATTGAGTCTGTATTGTAAGATCTTCAGCAAGGTGCAAAGATTAACCCTACAGCTGGGTGCACAGGGAGGGAAGGGAGAAAAAGACACACAGAGAGAGAAATATGCAGCTAAGTGCGCATATAGAAATCTATGTTTTCATATAATATATTAAGAAACACAGTTATGTTGACATATCCCTAGGGAGAGGGTGAACCACATATATATTCTTGTTCTGTGTGATTGATGTTGTGTTATTTGTTATCTTCTATATTGTGTTGCATTGTTGTGTTAGATCAGGGATATAATTGTGCGAAGTAGGCTTAAGTGTGGTAAAGAATAACTAAATTGTTGTGTGTTGTTTTCCTAGATCCACTTTGCATTTCCTCTGGTTGTAAACACCTGTGTCCTGCAAACCCCTATTGCTACTTTGGGTGATACTTCATCTTCTTCGCAGGTGTTGTTGAAAGGGCCAGTAGTTAAGGCTTGTTGATGCATTGTTAGATTTGAACCTTGGGTCTGCCCCTGTGCCAACAAATGGTTTTGTTTCCAGGAACGAGATTTTTTTGAGGGAATGTCAAGGTGGTTCCCATCGAAGAAAAAAATTCAAAAGTGGATAGAAGAACAAGAAAAGGACTTCGTTGAATCCCAAAACAAGAACCCTAATATTAGTGTATAAGACTGGTAGGGAAGGTACATCTTTACATACATACATGAGATTTTCTTTGGAGGAGTTCATAAGAAGTTATACTAGTGGTTAGCCAGATTAGAAGATACCTAGTTTGAGATCAAATCTAGACCACCTGTGGTTTGGACAACAACACTAATCAAGAAGTTTAAGAGAGTTGATAACGTTGTGTCTAGAGTGGTGAATCTCTGGTTTGATAGCACTATTGGAGGGTATATTATTGAGTTTTCTATTGGCATAGTTGAATCATATAGTCAAGCAAAGAGGTACTTCTTTAAGGGACCTAGAGGGAAGTTCCTACACTTTTTGAAGCTGAGGATTAAGATGGTATTGCATGAGAAGAATATCCTGAAGATACAGTGAAGCTAATATTCAAGAATTCAGACAGTGACAGTGATACAGAGGCTAGACTCACACACAGTGGGAGACCATTCAAAGAGCTTCCAATTGCAAACCTATTTAAGAAAAACTACAGAGACGAGGGAATCTATAGTGGAGAAGAAGAAAATCTAATAGATGAAGAACATTCAGAGGCCACAAGAACAGAGGAGGTAGGATCTGAAGAACTTCACCAAGGAGAGATAAAAACTTCAGGAGCTATGCCTACTGTCGAAGTAAGTACTACTACTCCTCTTGTTGTTTTAGCAGCAGTAAGTAACTAGAGTAACAAAAGTAGTCAGATCCATCTGAGTACTGTTACAAGAAGTTTAGTACATACTCAACCAAGAAACCAAGTAAGATCTATGGAAGATTAAATAAGGTTACCCATCTTTAGGGGAGATGGATCTGAAGATCCTGACCAGCAATAGTTCTTATGCGAAGCTATATGGAATATCAAGCAAGTCATCGACGAAACTGTCAAGAGAGATCAGTTCATTACTACCTTGAGGGATCGTGCACTAAGTTGGTACATGAAGTTTTCTACAACGACTGCATAGACTAAATCACTGAATAACATTAAGATTTCACTGAGTGAAAAATTCAACAAACCCAAGTCGGAGTCACAGTGTATTACAGAACTAAAGGAAATCAAGTAGAAGGTCACTGAACCTGTTTGGGAGTTCTATCAGAGGTTTAAGACCCTGACAGGCCATTTGAATTTTCAGATTCTAGATGAACAAAATAAAGAATGGTTCATTGTTTCCCTCGTGCCACATATCAGAGTTCCTTCGATGCTACAGAAAATTGCTTCGCAGGATGAATCTCTAGAGATTTCCATGAAACTAGAAGCATCCCCTGTAGGAGAATCTAGCCCAGGTATGAGTCAAATATTGAATCAGTTAACTATTTTATCTTTGCAAGTCGAAGATATGAAGAATGATAAAGTAAAAGAGAAAAGAGAAGATATCTGGTGTATTAGATGTAAATCAGAGGGCCATGACAAAGAGAATTTCCCCTTATTTCATGAATACTTGGCCTCTGGAGCACCTATTCCTCTGAATCAGGCTATTGTACCCTGGTGAAAGGTATGTAGAATGAGACATCGCCCCAGTGAATGTTATTATATGGAAAAATATGTCCAGACACCTAACAATATTTACTGCACAATATGTAAGTCTGTGGGACATGATGAGAAGGAATGTAGGGATTATGATCTCTTGCATGAAAGATCAAGGGATACATATAGGATCCAATGAGAAACACAACAAGAAGGAAATAGTATGCAGTTCAACTCCCCAGGAAGAGGAAAATTTAACCCTCGCGATGGATTAAGAGGAAGAAGATGAGGAGGAGGTATGTGTCGAGGTAGAGGACAAATCATCTATTATAACTGCGCACATCCAAGACATTTGGAAATGAATTGTTAGAACCCTTGTACCACTTGTAACTATTGTAACTCCTTCGATCATGTCATTGAGGATTGTCCAGTATTATTAGCCAAACTCCAGGAGAGACGAGGAGGAAACCAACAAGTTCAACTAATATCAGCAGAACCTCGCGGTGAGGACCCCATATTCATTGTTATTACTAGAGGGGGCATTGTTACAGGGGAAGACAGAGAAACCCCAGGAAAGATTGTAGAAGGATAAGGGATCGAAAGAGCTAGAGAGAAGGCACAGTTGTTTGATCCAAGGAGAGAGAGGCATACTTTTGAGGAAGAAAGGAAAGAATTTGTAGAAGGAAAAGCTTCTTCATCTAAGGCACAACCAGAAGTAAGGGAATGTGAAATGTCACTAGCGTTTGATCAGTCTGCTATAGACAAACAAGGAAAAGAGGTAAGAAAACTCATGGACTTCTTATATACATGTATCAATTTGATTAAAGATGAAAATGTTGTACAAGAATTACAACACCTAGTGGGATAGTATGAAATTGGGAAAAAAGATCCTATACTGAGTAGAGCTATGAACCAAGTATCAAGAAAAAGGAGAACAAACAAAGAATTACACCTTAGTGTTTAGATTGGAGACTACGACTTGGACTATGTGGTCCTCGACTTGGGATCATAAGTCAATGTTATGATGAAGAAGACTTAGGAACTGATGGGAAAACCCAGACTGATTTACTCTCCTATTAGGCTCAGGATGGATAATCAGTAGGCGATGATCCCCTTTGGAAGATTGTAGCATGTCCCTGTAAATGTTGATGGGGTAAGGAAATTTTCATACTTTGAATTAATTGAGATTGTTGATGATAGTTTTCCTTATCCTGCGCTGTTAGGAATTGATTGGGATTTCAACAATTCGACTGTCATTGACCTAAAGAAGAGAAGAATGATATTTTAAGGTAGTGGCCTTAAAGTCATTTCACCTCTAGACCCAGATGAAGGTCGCAAATACACATAACCTATCAGGGAAGAATACCATGCATATGAGTTAGAGAACATTTACAAGATGACAACAAAACAAGAGGATTACATTAATCCTACATTAGATAAAGCCTCAACTAGTGAAGTGAAAGTGAATGCTCATTAGATTCAGAAGAGGCATTAGAAAATTGGAAGAACAAGATGTATGAATTCTCCACACGGTGATGTGCCAGATTGACCAAACCGGTTCATTGGATTGGCATAGAAGTACGTAACCTTCCAACGTTTGGTGGATTGAATCATTTAGAGTCATTTCTAGCGGAATTGGAGAAGATGGTACCAGTACAACAGAGGATATTGGCATTGGATGAAGCCTTGAAAGCCACACCAGCTAGATGGTGGGGAGCACACAAGAAAAACATCATGGAGTGGACACAATGTCACACCTTATTGACAGTGCACTTTTCAGACTAAGAAAAAGGATGTGAAGTTCATTACACAGGCTAGAGTTGTCCTAAGGACCACATGATAAGTTGTGAGGAGGCCTAGAGAAACATCCCTAAAGAACAGTGGGTGCACAATTTCATTAACACCTTAGAAACTATGCCTATCAACTGGTACCTTCAAGAAGAACTGTGCCTCATCACTACAGAATAGTATGTAATGACTCATAAATTTATAGCTAAATTCTTATTTGAAATCCAGCACCCCACAATAGATCAGATGTTACACATTGTAAGACAAAAAGTCCTTGAGGAGGCACCTAACCTCCCTCTTGAGCAAGAAGAAGATCAATGGACTATGCCTCTTCAACAGTTACAAGATTGCTACAATGTTAATGTTGATGAGGATGATGACCCTAGAGAAGTAAACATTGCATAAACTAAAGGCCACAGAGACATAGAAGGACCTGGGATTGAATTACCCTTTGTTGGACAACCTATTAAAATCAAGAAAGTTAACATTGGAATAGAACAAGCACCTAAGATGGAAAATGTGGGAGACTATTGGGATGATGCCACTATTAGAAAGATCACAGAACTATTACATGAATATCAGGACTTGTTTCCAACCAAGTTCATAGATATGAAGGGAATTAAAGGGCCCATGGGAGAAATGAAGATCCCTCTGAGACCAGATGCAAAACATATCAAGAAGAGACCTTACAGATTGAATCCCAAATATAATCAGAAAGTTAGGATTGAATTGGATAGAATGATGGAAGTAGGAATCATAGTACCTATTGAAGAATATGAATGGATTGTCCCTATAGTGGTCCAATATAATAAGATGGGAGAAATCAGGATTTGTGTAGACCTAAGAAATTTGAACGATGCATGTCTACATGACCCATTCCCTACAACGTTTACGGACGAAGTCCTAGATAATGTAGGAGGACAAGAGGTTTACTCATTCACAGATGGGTTTTCAGGTTATTACCAGACTAGAATTGCTAAGTAGATCAACATAATACCACATTTTCAACAGAATGGGGGTCGTTCCAGTACACTGTGAGGTGTTTTGGCCTAAAGAATGCACTAGCCATATTTTCCAAGGTGGTGGTCGAAGCATTTAAGGACTTTCTACATGAGTTCTTGGAAGCCTATTTTGACGATTAGACTGTCTTTAGCCTAATGAAAGACCATATTGAATGTTTATGATTGATGTTAGATAAGTGCAGGCAATGTCAAATTTCCCTGAATTTGAAAACCTGCATTTTCTTTTCACCCTTTGGAGTTCTTCTAGGGCATATTGTGTGTAAGCAGGTGTTGTTGGTAGATCCTTCCAAGATTTCCATCATTGTCAATCTACCTCCCCCTACTATGGTCAGAAATCTATGCACTGCACTAGGACACACTAATACTACAACAAAATCATTCAAGATTATGCACAGATAAAAACACCTATGGAGAAGCTATTAAAGAAAGATAGTAAGTTCAAATAGATAGAAGAATGCCAGCTAAGCTTCGACACACTAAATAAGAAAATGGTCACTACGCCAATCTTGGTTTTCCCAGATTGGAGTAAGGAGTTCAATGTTCATGTCGATGCTTCGTCAATAGAATTAGGAGTAGTTTTAGCACAGCCAGGTGTAGGAGATATTGACCTACCCATAGCCTTTGCAAGCATGAATATTTCTACAGCTAAAAGGAACTATACTACAAATGAAAGAGAAGGATTGGATATGGTATAGCACTACAGAAGTTTGGACATTATTTATTGGGAGGACATTTTAAGATGTTCACTGACCATTCTTCGTTGAAATACTTAGTCAACAAGCCAGTGTTGGGGGGAAGAATATGCAGATGGATACTGTTATTCTAGGAATATGACTTTGAGATTGTGGTTAAGCTAAGGAGAATGAACAAGGGACCTCACCACTTATCTAGGTTAGAACATGGAGAGGAACCTACTAGTCTGGAAGATACACTACCAGAGGCAAAGTTGTTGGCCATTAGGAAAGTCGACGATCACTTCACCGAGATAATTCAGTTCCCATCCACAGGAATGGAACCTCACGAATATATAGTTATGCAGAAGAAATAGTCGGTAGTCTACGCTGTCAATTTTCAACTAATAGTTGGATAGTTGTACAAGATGGTACCTGATGAGATCTTGAGGAGATGTGTTATGGAGGCATAAATATTGTTGATTCTGGAAGAATCACATGAAGGCATCACAGGAGGACACTATGCAGGAAAATCCATAGTGTAGAAGATCCTCAGAGTCGACCTTTGGTGGCCTACTTTACACAAGGATGCTCATGAATATTACAAGGCATGTGATGTATGTCAGAGAGTAGGAAAGCCTTCTAGAAGACATGAGATTCCTTTGGCACCACAATTAACACTACAAGTATTTGAAAAATGGGCCATTCATTTTGTGGGACCTATTAACCCACCAGGAAGGCGCACAAGAGCGAGATACATTATTATTGAATTAGAGAATTTGACCAGATAGGTGGAAGCAAGAACAATTAAGAATTGTAGTGCAGCTACATCTACATAGTTCATTTTTGAAGATATCATAACTAGATTTGGATTCCTGAAGATCCTCGTGAGTGATCAAGGCACACACTTCATCAATAGAACTATTGAAGACTTGACGTAGGAATTTGAAGTTCACCATAAGAAGATCACCCCATACCACCCACAGGCGAGCGATACAGTCGAATCTTTCAATAAGATCTTAGAGACAACACTAATGAATATTTGCAGTGTTGTTATAAACCTAAAATGCACCATACAGGTTTACCTGGCATCAGGCCAACTCATGTCTCTTCCTAGCCAAAGCCATGCTGAGTATTTCCTCAAAAAAAAAAAAACCACTTAAAACAAACAACCCGCGCCCTAACTTCTCACTGGGCGCGGGCAACCGCTTGCTGTCCTCTTAGTTTACACCTTTTTCGGTCCGGACGGTCAACTGTATGAATAAAGGAGCGCTCTATCGAATTTCCATTCTTTAGAAGAGTATCCTCAGGTATAATTTTATTCCTTTTCGGGCCTGAGGGACTAAATCTACGAAAAAGAAACCCCCCCGGAG
>ML777005.1:1201100-1217281 GCA_009831015.1 Picea engelmannii
CCGGCCTCAGAAATCATTGTAAGTTGATTTATATTGAAGTTAATGAAAAAGATACTTTTCCCGTCCCGCATACATGAGTCTCATCTATGATATTTGATTTATGTTTTTATCTCTAACCCTATAATAGATCAATAGCATGCATGTATAGTATTGTTTGATTGCAGGAAGCTTTGTGGAAGGAGCAGCAGCAACAAAAGGACAAGAAACTCAACGGAGGATCTACTTCAGCCGTCCGGAAAAAGGTTGGTTTATTCTTCTCTTGTATGCATGTGAAGAAAGAGGTTTCAGATTCGGGTAGAAGGTCAAAAGTTAAGTCTTAAGGGTCATTTTCTGCGTATAAGTTTAGAGCCCTAGCTTATTAGTCCGTAGGGTAGAATACCCCACAACAAGTGTGAACATAGATGATTGGGATTTAAGAATTCCAGCAGTGTTATGGGCCTACAGAACTACCTACAAGAAGGTAACAACGAAGACCCCATTTAAGTTAGTATATGTCTTAGAAGTAGTGGTACCTATGGAATACTTGGTTCCTAGTTTAATAATTGTAGCATTTACATATATGGATGACACCGACGTTGTTCAAGACAGGCTTGCACAGTTGCTAGAACTGGAAGAAGATAGGTTTATTGTGGGATTTCATCAACATGTACATAAAGAAAGAGAAAATTCTTACCATGACAGACATATCAAGAGGAAGGAATTAAAGAAAGGAGACTTGGTATTTTTATATGACAACAACTTCATGAATCATCCAGGGAAGTTCAGGACACATTGGCTCAGGCCATTTGAGGTTGCCTATGTTACAAAAGGAGGAGTTGTGCAGTTGAAGACCCTTAATGGAGAATGGAAAGAAGGTTTGGTAAATGGGAGTCGGTTGAAATTATATTATGACAACTAGCTTCGCCGCAACTCTCAATATAAACTAAAGAAGAAGGGTCTAGGCACCAGGTGTAGTTGAAACTAGGTACCAGACACAGAAAATACAGTCTGCACATGATAGAGAGGGACAGAGAAGAAATCACAGGCTACTCCATGCAATCTACGGTCGATGTAAAACAGAAGAATCAGTCTTGGAATGACTTGAGATGAGTCACATGTGAGTGTTGGGGGCCTGTTGGCCCTTGGTTAGGTAAGAAAGTGAAGATTAAGGAAGAAAGGAAAAGTACAAACTACACAGAAAGCACATAAACCAAGGAAGGGTCGAAGTGAGAAAAGAAGGAGAAAAGAAAGGAAAAGATATTTGTTAGAAGAGAAGATCAAGGAAGAAATATCAACAAAGAATACGGATCGTGGAAAACTCAACAAGTGGGAAAATATGCCAATGGGATATTTGGAGCACCTCAGAGGAAAGAAGAAAATATAGGCTGGCGAAGCCTTGAAAACGCAAGTCAAGTTGACCTAGTGTTTTAGCACCTAGGGTTTTGGATCTAGGGTTTTGAGACCTAGAAATTTGCCATGTAATGTGTAAATAAAGGTCTAGGAGATTCAATAGAATTGCTCAATAGTTGGTTCATTGGCATTATGATCATGGTTGTTCATTATTGAGTGTTGTTGTTGAGAATGGTATTGATTCTTTATTGTAATATCTTTAGCTAGGTGCGAAGATTAACCCTGCAGCTGGGTGCGCAGGGAGGGAAGGGAGAAATAGAGACAGAGAGAGAGAAATATGCAGCTAAGTGCGCAAATAGAACTATATCTTTTCATATAATATATCAAGAAACACAGTTCTATGGACGTAGCCCTAGGGAGGGGGTGAACCACGTATATATTGTTGTTATGTGTGATTGATGTTGTGTTATTTGTTATCTTCTATATTGTGTTACATTTTTGTGTTAGATCAGGGATATAACTGTGTGAAGTAGGCTTAAGTGTGGTAAATAATAACTAGATTGTTGTGTGTTGTTTTCCTGGATCCACTTTGCATTTCCTCTAGTTGTATACACCTGTGTCCTACAACCCCGTATTTCTACTTTGGGTGAGAGTGCATCTGCCCTGCAGGTGTTGCTGAAAGGGGCAATAGTTAGGGCTTGTTGGTGCACTGCTAGAGTTGAACCCTGGGTCTGCCCCTGTGCCAACAAAAATCATGGTCAATCCTCTAAAGGTTGAGGTGATGGTTTAGTTTACTCCCCTGTGCATAGTCCCTCACCTTCAAATTTTAATGGGTAAAGCGAAATTTCTTCGGCGTTTTATCACAAACTATGTCAAGATCACTAAAGGGTTCATGCATTTACTGAATAAGGGAGTCCCTTTATTTTGGGGCGAAGCCGCTCAACGCTCTTTCAAAGCATTGAAATGCACCCTCACATCTTCCCCTCTGCCCCAGCCTCCTCATTATAATAAATCTTTCTTATTGTACTTGGTCACTATAGAATCGACCATCGGTATGGTCTTGGTTCAAGAGGACAATCTGCTTTAAGAGCATGTGATTTATTTCCTGAGCCAAGGCCTGGTTGGACCGGAGCTCAACTACTCCTGTGCTGAGAAGCTGGCGTTGGCACCAGTGCATGCTGTCCAATAGTTTTGTCATTATATTATGCTTTATAAGACCACTGTCTTTGTTGTTGTGAATCTGTTTCAATACATGTTGGCATGACGTGTCATCGGTGGAAAGATCAGTAGATGGATCATTATCCTCTTGGAATTTTACTTGGATTTTGTTTCCGCAAAATCTAAAAAGTTGTTGGTCTTTGTGGAACTTATCTCGTAACTTTTGGTCCAATCAGGTGAGGTTACGCCCAAAGAATCACCGATTAAAGGAGATCTTTTTCTTATTTCATCTTTGGACCCCTGTTATGAAGATGTACTAGTCTATATCTAGAATTTGAAGTGCCCCGCCTCTGCTTCTCGTGATTAGCGTCCACGTATACGCCATTAGGAAAAAAAATATCTCATACTTGATGACACTTTGTATTGTCGAAGTGTAGATTGCATCCTTTGCCGATGTGTCACTCATGAGGAAGAAGAACTTGTTCTTAACAACTTCCACATTGGAGCATGTGGTGGTCATTTTTCTAGGTTGGAAACAACCCAAAAGATTCTACGAGTCGGTTAATTTTGGCCGATGTTAATCAAGGATTGTGTTTAATTGGTCAAGAAGTTCCACCTATGTCAAATCTTCTCTCGAAAGATGAGGGCACACCCCGCTCCCATGTTTCTCGTCATTACAGTTGGTCCCTTCACCAAGTGGGGGATTGATTATACTATGTGCCACCTGAATTCATCTAGGGGGCATCGTTATATCATTGTAGCAGTAGACTACTTCACAAAGTGGGTTGAATTTATGCCAATGTCTAATAATGATGGCGATACAACAACTCTCTTTATTTTCAATCAAATAATAGAAAGGTTCGACATCCCGAAGGAGAATGTCACTGACCATGGAAGTTACTTTCAAAATAAAATGATGTCTGAGTTAACATCAAATCTTGGGGTGAGGAAAGAGAATTCATCACCCTACTACCCATAAGAGAATGGTTAGGTGGAGGCTGTGAATAAGTCCCTCAAGACGATTCTACAACAAATGATCAATTCTACAAAGTCAAATTGGCATTTGATGTTGTACTCAACATTATGGGCCTACCAAACGTCTATAAATACTGCCACCAGTTTCTCACCCTTTCAACTTGTTTACAAGTTGGAAGTAGTCTTGCCTATAGAGTGCCAGATCCCATATTTGAAGTTGGAAGTACAATTATTTCCAAACACTTCACCGCTTGAAGAACGCCTATTATATCTCGAGCAACTCGATGAGAAATGACATGATGCAACCTTGGCTAACAAGGCTCACAAGCAAAGAGTCAAGTGTCAGTATGATCGGTTTGTTCATCCTCAGATTTTCTCTGAAGGTGATCTTGTCCTGGTCTACGACCAAGATAAGGATCCCCTAGGGGTAGGCAAGTTGAAACCCATGTTGTTCAAACCTTTCATCATGAAGGAGGTATTAAATAAGGGTGCTTATCGTCTAGTTGAATTTGAGGGAAACACTTTGGTAGATCCTAGAAATGGGCTCTACCTCAAGAAGTATTACTCATAGGTGGGTCACCTTGGGTGACTTCTTGTACATATGTATAGTTCTTATACAGTTAGTTTTTTGTCGTTTTGTTTTATGGATGTTTTGTTATTTATGTCATATTTTTCACTGTGGTACATGTCAATTGAATCAGAGGTGTTCGTTGGATTTGTGGACGACGCTACATGACACACTCTGAGGCTTGTTTTCATGGCTTGGTTGATTTTCACGCCTCAAACCTAGTTTCTATCTTCTCGAGGTATCTGTTTAGGTCATACCACAAATAATTTTGTCGAGTACATCGTAGTGATAGAGTTTCTTCATGACGCTCTGTCGCATGGTATCTCTCACCTCTGGGTCTACTTTGATGCACAATTGGTTGTGTCCTAGTTAAATGAGGTTTACCACATTTATGATCCTAATCTACACCTACAATTGCTTACGGTACATCTCTTATAACGTTTCTTTCATTACATTACGAATATCCATGTTCCTAGGAGATTAAATCAAATGACAGATACTCTAGCTAATCAAGTATTAGATTGGCATATTGTACACACATAAAAAGAAGCACACACATACACATGTACATACATTTATAAAAATGTGATCCATAAGACATAAAAGATGTAAATACACACATATATATATCAAAAAGTCTCAGAGTACATAGGTGGGCGCGAACGCCTCAAAAATAATATGTCAGGTATATATCGCGAGGATTATGCTCTAAAAAATATACAAAAGAGTTCCCTCGGCACATAAGTGGTCCACCCTAGCTAAGAACGGGGCCTTTTGGCCCTGCCATAGTGAACGACGACATTTTCCAAACATCAAAAAATATGGACGCAGGTTTGTGGCACCCCAAATACGTGAGGCTGCATCGATGGTGGGAGATCCTTGATCTCGACCATTTGAACTATACAAGTGAGCGCAGTGAGGTTCCGCTCCACCTGTCTCAACACTCTCTCAGCCTCTCCGACTAGACATCCCCCTGCTATTGTTGTTTGTCTGGCGACTGTTGTTGTTGATGCCACTGGTCGAGGACGCCGCATGGTCCTCGTAAAGTCTGTTGGACTCACTGGCCCTACATATTTACATAACAAATACATAGTTGTCAGATACTCTGGTACATATAAAAATGATATATGTAAAAAGAAACTAAAAATTAAATAACTTTAAAAAACAAACATATATATCTCTCCTCTCTCTCCTCCAGGAGGTATGGGCATGTCTGGATCTCTATAAAAGTTGATTCTGGCATAGGGGTAGTCCTCTATGGCCGGAATCTACCATGCCCACTAGTCAAAAAATGTATCATCGAAGGCCTCTATGGTCCTTCCTCCCCCATGTTGTGGAAGAAATGTCACCCACCTACACACTTTCGAGAAGGAGTCCACATGCCCCTGTACTGTCTCTCGTGGACTCATGTTAGTTACCCTCTCAAAGAAGAATGAGCACAAAATGGTATCAAACCCAAAGTTTTTGTTACTCTGCCCACGACACTCTGTAACCTACCTCTTCATGCAATCAAGCATGGTCATGCTCCAGTCGAACAATCATGCATTCAAGCACTACACTGCACAATACATGTGCACCTTAGAGGCCTGATGTAAGGCCTCGAATCTAGTGATCCGCCCAATCAACAAAACTATCACTTTCAGTGATAGGTTGGTGATCTTATGGATTGGCACCTGAGAACCTACCTTCTGAGTGTTGGCCTCGCAATGTAGTACGATCATCTCGACGATGTTATGAGGCCTTGGGGGAAACGAATGCAATTTGACTTGTTCCCCTCTCCTCGAGAGGCTAGTCAGAAAGTAAATTTCCTCAATCGTTGGATTCAACGATTGCCCCTTGAGCATAAAATCCTCTACATCAGGGTGCCAATAGTCCACCAAGGCATTCAACATACTGGGTTGTGCCCTCATGAGTGGGCACCGGAAGAAATTTCATAACCCGCATTGTTTCAATGCAGCAACAACAGTAGGGTCCTCTTCGACCAAAACATCAATGTCTTTGTGCTCCCTCTCTCTCCAATGGACATACATCCTGTCACATGACAAGTTCAAAGGGAGAGTTAACTCTTGTTTTTCATTTTTTCTATGTTATTGAGGGTGTACATGGGTTTTATTGGACACAGTCGCGTATGCACGTGGGAAGATTGTTTTCTTCCCACGGGCATACACGAGTTTTCCTTGGACAACCCACGTACATGTAGGGCTGCCCTTTTTTAGGAAGGCGTGCCCCCCAAAAACCAAAATAAATGCAGAAAGGAAGCATGGAAATGCAAGAGGGGTTGATTTTTACTTACATGGTCCAAGAGGAAGTTCATTTTTTCCTATGAAGCTCCCAGAATAAACTCTTTTAGCAAGGGGGTGTTTTTATCTTTTTGGTTAATTCTCAATTTTCAATGGTGAAAATGAGTTGTCAACTTCTATTTATAGACTTTGTTGGCCTTTTTTTCCACTTTTTTTCCACTTTTTTCGTATTTTTTGGCTTGAAAATCATTTAATGTGGTTCTTGAGTTTCTCATTGGATGTTACGAGGCACTTCACTTTTGGTTTGGAAATTTTTTTTAGGAGATGGGTCACTTTTAAAGGTCCTTTGGTAAAAGTTGTTTTTCCAACTTTTTGAATTTAAGTTAGGATTCCACCTCCACTTTTTGCATCTCAGTGTCTTTTCCTCTTTTCCATAGGATCAATCCCACTAAACTATGGTACAAAACCAACATTGTTGCTTTAGAAGTACTGTGGTGAGGTGATCAGTCGTCTTGAGCATGTAGACATTCAAGACTGATTTACAATGTACAAAGTTCTGTGACAACAGGTAGGAATCCATGTTGGCATACCATGCCCTCAGAGCCTGCTTGAGGCCATAAAGTTACTTCTTCAATCGAAAGACCAAGGATGAGTATTCCATAAATCCCTAGGGTTTCTCCATGTATATATCCTCAGAGATATCACCGTGAAGAAATGCATTCTTCACATCCATCTGATGGACTTCCCATCCTTTGGCAGACGCAATGGCAAGTGCCAATTGTATGGAATCCATCTTCGCTACTGGAGCGAAGGTCTCATCATAGTTAATACCATGAACCTGTAGAAATCCTTTGGCAACAAGCCTGGATTTGTATCTTCTAATATGTCCATCCATTGTACTCTTGGTCCTGTAGACCCATCTTCATATGACAAGTTTCCTCCTAGAAGGAAGGGTAACCATATCCCAAGTATGGTTCTTGAGGAGGGAGTTGTACTCCTCCTGCATGGAGGATTCCCAAAAGGGATTTCCAGTAGCCTCTTCATAAGACTGTGGATCTAAAGACTGAACCAAGAAAATATTCCTGGAGGGAAATGGTTCAGTGGAAGTGAGTGCAACAAGAGGCTCCTCAAAATCATATCGATTCCTCCTGGTATCGATTGGATAACCAATGAGATCCCATGCATCCTGAAGAGTAATATGTGCCCACTTGTGCCTCTGCTCTGGCTCTACAACTGCATCTGGATGCTCTGACTCTACATCTGACTGTACTAACTCTAAAACTGAATCATCTGAGTCCTCTGAATTACAACTCTTGTCTAAAGAAGAGTCGGCATCTGGATTCTCATCATATTGGATAGATGGAAGAATGAAGGTGTCTTCATGTGGCTACTGAGGTGCATGCGAGAAACTTTCCTCAAATTGGAAACTTTGCTCAATGATGAGCCGGTCCAAGGAAATATCAATAATCCTATATCCCTTCACACTGTCAAGGTAGCCAACAAAAATGCACTCAGTGCTCTGTGGATCAATTTCCTTCCTCTTTTCATAGGGAATCCAGGCCCATGCACGTGAGCCAAAAATGTGAAAGTGGGTCACTTTTGGTTTGAGGCCGCTCCAAGACTCGTAGGGGGTCTTATCCTTGATAGATCTATGGGGAGATTTGTTTTGGATGTATGTTGCACACTTAAGTGCTTCTACCCATAGTCTTTTTGGTAGAGACTTTTCATGCAGCATGCAAGATGCCATCTCCTTTAGAGATATGTTTTTCCTCTCAAAAACTTCGTTTTGTTGCGGAGTATAGGGAACTGTATGCTACAACTGAATCTCTACCTCATGGAAAAGATTATGGATCTCATGATTTACATACTCTCCCCCATTATCATTTTGTAGGACTTTGATCTTCTTTTTGGACTGTGTCTCAACCAGGGATTTGAAATCTTTGAGGTGTTGAAAGACCTTAGATTTTTTCCTGAGAAATTACATCCATGTAAAACGTGAGAAATCATCAACAAAAATGACAACAAACTTCGCTTTGTTGATGGATGGATGCGGAAAAGGACCCATAAGGTCACTTTGGATCAGATCTAAAGGTGCGGAAGCTCACTGAGACTTTCCTTTGTCGAATTTCTCTTGAGGGTGTTTTTCAAGAACACATCCCTCACATACTCCCTTGGAGAAATATATGTCTGGTATACCATCAACCAAACTGTTCTTGCTAAGTTGTTTCATGTATCTAAAATTCAAATGTACAAACCTTTCATGCCATATCCTACTACTTTCATCATCATGAGTAAGCAGTAAAGCAGAATCATGTTCAATGAATTCATAAAAGGTATACAATCTAGACTCATGATTTACCTCACCGGTAGAAACACTAGAGTTGGTTTTCATGTCATAGATGTCCACAGAATTTGGTGTGAATATGACTTTCTTTCTGGTGCCATAATTTTTCATTTGATACATAGAGATAAGGTTGATAGAAATTTTGGGAATGTGCAACACATTCTCGAAGCTTCCATTGGTGAGGTCAATCCTTCCTTTGTCGATGACTTTGACAAAAGAGTTGTCCCCCATCAGAATAGGAGGACCTTTGCATGCATCCAAAGAAAAATAGACTACTTTTGATGCATCCATGTGATGAGATGCTCCTAAATCAACGATCCAAGCATCAAGAGAGGAGTTGATTGCAAACATGGCATGTCTATAATCCTTTGTGACAGTACGTGCATTTCTCTCCTTTTCTTCCCTTTTCCGCTTTGGATCCAGAGGCATCAATGAAAGGTTTTGTGTACCCTTCCTTCTTTGGATGTGCATGAGATTTCCATTTATATTTATATTTATATTTCTGATATTTATGGCGGCCATCATGCACAGTGAGTGCATGCTCCCTTGGGCCTTTTATTGTGCCCATGTTGATGAGATTGCTTTTCTCTTGTTTCAGGGATTCAATAAAGTCTTCAAGAGAAGGCATATTCCAGGTGGCTCCAGAGGCAAATCTGAAAGTATGGAATGTGGATACGAATATAAAGAATTCAGGACCAATATTGGAGAGAATGGTGAGAACCATTTGTTTCTCCTCCTTCGATTTATCAACCCTGCAAGCTTTGAGTTGCGACAGTAAATCCTTGAATTTTGTAAATAAATATTGGATATTATCGAAGCTTTTTGGATCCAATGTGAGAATATCCACCTCCATAATGTGTCCCCTCATCTCATCCCATATTCCAAATATCCCTTCCAATCTAGTCCAGGATTCATTGGGAGTCTTATAGGAAGATATGTGAAAAAGGAGATCAGGAGAAATAAGACTGCAAATTGTTCTAAGTGCCTCATCCATCCGATTTAAGTACTTGGATTTTTCTATGGCTGATGTGAGTTTTGTATCTGCATTCAATTTTAACCTGTACAACCCTCTGGTTCGTAGATGTATGGCTATTTTCTCCTTCCATGCAAAATAGTTGTAAGGTGTAAGAATGAATTCTTTTTGGAAATCCATCTTTCCGTTGTCTTCAATCTTTTGTACCTGCAAAAACTTTGGTGTATCTTTTTATTAGCAGTCTATCGGCTCTGATACCATGTAAATGTGTTGAACCTTCACATAATATATCTATCTAACAATGATACACACATTTTCAGAGAGAAAAGGAGAAATAAGAAGAAGGAGAGAAAGAATGAAAGAATTCTCATTAACTGTTGTGAATAATGAATAATTTACACATGATATACTATGTATAACTCAATGAGTGCGCATTGGAGGAGAAACAATGTTCCATAGTGTTGGTATAGAGTGATATGGAAACACACCAACAGTTACAAGAGTGAACTTCCACCCAGTCTAGTCTCTTAGGAAGTTACGAGAGTGAACTGCCACCTAGTTGAGTTAACTAGTCAACTAGTCTTCAGTTAACTGACTGAACAAAGAGTAGTGAGGATTTAACTTAGGGAATCAAGGGTAATGCATGAATTTGGTGATGATACCAAGTCAAGGTCGAATTAGAATGGTGATGATCCCAATGTTGCATGGTGACAAAACCAATGCAACATCTAAACTCAACTCAACTAGTCAAACTGAAGTGTCAATTGAAAGAGAATATTCTCCCCTAAAATATAGGAGATTGGATAATGAATAATTATGACTAATAAAAAAGAAAAAACATTAGGAAAATTAAATCCTAGGTGTGTGTGAAGTAACTCCAACAATATGGTGAAAAAATGTCATTTAGGCCCTCAAAATGGCCTCAGAAGCTTAGGACCGGAAAATTTGCTAAAAATAGTAAATTGCCAACAAGCTATTTTGATCCAGTTGGAATAGGTGGGTGGTCACCGATATCCATCGGGATCAATCCTCCCTCCTTAGTAATAAATGGTATCCATTGTGTTGAGTTCCCATGGGAGAGGGGAAAACATTTGTTGAATCTAAATCTTGGTGAGTTGCTTGCCTTGCTGGAGAAGTTGTGCTTCTTAGCTTGTTCAAGGTTGTCACAAACCTGTTGTTGGAGGGGTTGAATATGTTCAACCAACCTGTTGTATCTTTTCTTGATTGGGAAGTGTGTAGGCACCCTTGTAGGTGAACAAATTGTGAAGAGGATGAATCTTGCAGTATGAGAGATTACCTTACGACACTATTTAGGTGGGACAGTAGTCAGAACTACCTTTGGTATCCTCTAGAGATGACCTCCTAGAGTAACAATGACACTATGGGGTCTAGAGTCATAAATATCATGGTGCTTCTACATATATGGCTGGCCCAAAAGAACATCACAAACATCTAGTGGGGAAACATCACATAATACCTTATCCTTGAAGGGATGGATGTCATATGACAATTGGAACTGATGTCTGACACATAGATCTCATCCCTGGTGAAGCCACCCGATGTTGTATGGTTTCAGGTGTGGTGTTGTCAACCATACCAAATGTTTGAAGATCTTTTCTAAGATGAGGTTCGTCTGGATTCCATTATCAACAATAAAATGCAGCGGGGTCCCCATCACCCACATCTTTGAATGAAAAAGGAACTCCCCCTCTTCAGGATCTATTGGTTCTTCTGGTTGAATTGTTGTGGTCACGAAAATAGAATTGGGGTCTAGTTCGATGATATATCTTCTCCCATTATTTTCTGAATCATATTATGAATCAATGCTCGACTCCTTTTCTTTGATCTCATCCACCAATGATTGTTTTGAGAGATATTCATCAGTGTTGTGCCAGGGGATTTTTTGGAAATTGCACCACTTTCCAATTTCCTTCTTTTTCTTTTCGTTACCCTTATTTTCCTTATCTGAAAATAAGGGGCTGATTTTTTTTTCTATGCAAGCACCCTCTACTCCATTAAAATAAACTTCAGGACCTTTCTCAATGTCTTAGTTGTGAAAGAGGATTTATGTGTAAAGTTTAGACTCCTTTTAGGTGTTTATGTGTGAGGATTTTCTAAAGGTTAAATATGTTGTTTAAAGAATACAACATCAAGCATAAATTGCAGAAATAATAACCAAAAATATCACAACAACAACAACATGATAAAGGAGTTCACCCCCAACTGGGCTACATCTCCTTGAGCCTCCATCAATGGACTAGGCTCTCTGGGATTAGTTTGTCTAATTTATTTTACAAGATTATTCTCAACTCCAATGGATTTAATGACTATACCATTAGGTTCAAAATACATAAAAACCCCCAAAATGACTATTAGATCTCTGAAAATAGACCATGGCTCATTTGGTCATGACCTCTTCTACTGGTGGCCTTGAGCTTCTCTGAGCTTCCCTGTGGCCAAAACACCTGTAAAGTCCTCAAATTCCTATGAAACTTGTTCCAATGATTTCATATCATATAAATTATCAAAGAATGACTATTCAGTCACAGAAAATGGACTTTGGCTTCCCTAGACATGGCCTCCTTCAATGGTGGCCCTGGGCTCCTTGGAGCTCTCTGAAACTTCCCTGTAGAAAACCATGAAATATAAGTCTCCAAATGCCTTTGGAACCTGTACAAATGGATTCAGAACATCCAAAAAACCCCGTCTGGGATTTTTCAGCACCTGTTTTGCCCAAGAAATGAAGAAGATAGACCTCCTCCAAGTTTCCTCCTTCAAGCTTATTGTCTCTGGTTCGCCAATTCGCACCCCTGTGTGTGTAACCTGGCTTATGGGATTTTCCTGTGCCTAATCCTAGCATGTGAACCTTCTTCCACAAATCACATGAAAATGTCGCACGGTTAGGGAACCTAGCACCCAAATCGCAGAGGTATTGGATGTGTGGTCCATGTGACCATGTCCCGGCGCGTATTTTGGAATCTATTGCAAACTGCACATGGATGTGACAAGTGGAAGGCGCATGGTTTAATAATTTGAAAACCCTCTCCAAAACTCTATGTAGTGTGGTCACATGTGGCATATACAATCAGGGGCACACATATAAATGGCGCTGGGGCTAAGCCCTGGCCTGGACCCCACCCAAAACACAACACCAATCCACTTTAAATAAATATGGAACTGTTACATAGTAAGAACCATCGTGCAGGATAGTGGTAGCCCAATCTTTTCCAAAGTTTTCCATGCGTGCGGGAGGTCTGGGGTTCGACCCCCACAAACTCCACATAAATTTTACCATATAACAAGGTGCCACGTGGCAGCCCATGCCTGGATCACGTGGCACCACTCAATTTTCCAAAAAGGATGCCATGTATCCAAAGTTCATTCACCTACGTGTCGACCACTCAAATGAAAACTCATCACTTTCCACGTCATCATCTTCCAAATCAACTTCCACGTGTGGGTCTGTACCCTGTGACGTCATCCTATATGGACTGTACAGTCAACAAAAATTTTGCCTATTTGACAAAATGAAAAGAACATGATATCTGACTCATCTAATGTCCATTTGAACCCGTTTGAGTTGTGTTGGGTTTGTCAGGATGAGGCCCACACACGTGTCCGCTTATAAGCAATTTTGAGCACTTTGATTTTTGGGCTAATTTTATACCCCTATTCTAGATTCTGATCATTTTCTGTGGCTTGGAATGGTTTTTTGGAGGCTGGTTGTTAGGGTCGTATTTACAATAATTTTTTGTTGTGGATTTGTATACCTGAAATCCTTTTTATTCTGGTGCCTAAATTTCTGCTTGATTTTGACAACACAACGATAAGAAGCTCGCATTAATGAGATGTCCAGGAAATCCATTTCGGTTTGGATGTACCTATGCAGAGCCCCGTGGTATTTTAGAACCATATTCTGCTCAGATTCTTTGATACCAATCTTATTGTGCAAATTATGAAAAGTATTTGTGAACTTTGACACTGTTCGACCCCTCTCTTGCCGCAATGTGGTCCATCTCATGTACTGGTCGTCATAGTTAACAAAAGAGTAATATTGTTCCTTGACTACAATCACAAAAAAAATATCAAGTGGGATCGACCCCATATATTCTAGACTCCTTTGTGGAATTTTGAACCCATTAAGTTTCCCACCAATGTTTTACATGGGGGAGATCCTTAAGGAGTGTGAAGGTGATATTTTCCCCGTCGGAAAAATTGTGAACAAAGAAATAACCTTCTAGTATATTTAACCATTTTTCTAGGGCATATTCATCTATCTGACCTTCAAATATGGGAATATCAAAATTAACGTGTACCTTGAAAGTAGAGGTGCCTCCAAAGTGGTCCATTTATGAATATGTTCCTTCTGTTATCAGAAGGCATCAGAGGATGTGGGAAACATTCTCCATCGTTTCATCCCTCTGTCGCGTGAGAGCTTGCTCAAGCAACAGATTAATAGAATCTTTTGCTCCATCATTTTTCTTTTCTTCCGACATGGAGGGTTTCTTGGGTGTGCAAGAGAAATTTCCTCAAGAGAGAAAAAATCGAGACCCAACTTTCTATACTCGGACCTCGTCGGGGACATGCTTTGAAAAACGATCAAGAGGAGCTTGCTCTGATACCACTGATCCAGATTATTTTTGGCATGAAATGAGAGCATAGAAATAATAAAGAAATGTACAGAGATATATTAGATATCCAATAGTGTAACATATATGTATCGGAGATATAACCATAAACATAGAGATACAATAATACACAATTTATATTAATGAGTGAAATGTACAAAATTGTAGAAATACAAAGTGAAAGACTCACTAGAATGGTGGCAGCTTATCTCTGAGAAGAGATGTGAAGGATATTCTCATTCACAAGAAGATGGTTGTTAAAATTAGGCTCCAAAGGCCTTTTAACATAAATAAAATCCAAAACCCTAACCTTGGAAGATGAAAAGCCAACAATTTTGTGGACCCCATTTTGGGTAGTTTGGTGTATTAATTTCTCGGGGGTGTAACTTTGGCATACGATCTTCGTCTAGGGTGCACAATACCTCATTGAAAAGATATCGATGAGGATATTCATTTAAGGGGCTCAATCAAAGCCTTTGGCTCTCATCTAGGTTCCCAATCATGAGAAACCACCGTTTAGGCCCTCAAAATGGCCTCGGAAGTTTAGGACCTGAAAAACTGCTAAAAATAGTAAATTTCCAACAAACTATTTTGAGCCAGTGGAAATAGGTGGGTGGCCACCAATATCCACCTAGATAAATGATCCCTGAGATATTTTTGTAAAAAAAAGATCAGATACAAGGGTCTCTTTCCCTTACCAACATCAAGAGAATGAAGCTAAGAAACCTCATAGGAGAACATTGACTTGTGAAAAAGTATTGAATAATTTGAAATTGATTGCTAAGGAGAAAGAAATTAATAATAAGGAATAATTTGTAAGGGAATTTATTGAAAGAAAATCCCTTCAAGAAAAAATACATGAGCAAGAAAATAAAATATTGGAAGCATCAGAGAAGGCCAAGGAAGAAGATGAGGCCACAAGAATAGAACAAGCATAGAAACAAGTTTCTAAGAAAGAAGAATTGATAAAGAAAAGAAGGAAGATGGTAAAGTTGGAGATGAATTGGTAGCAAAGAAGGAAGAAGATGGAAGGAAATCCAAATCTAATGGAAAGGATAAGGAATTAGCAATGAAAGAAACTGAGGAAGAAGATAAGGAGTAGAGGAAAATTGAAGAAGAAAAATATGAGTAACATTCAAGCAGAAGAATCCATACAAGAAGAAAATGATCTGACATAGTAGAACAATGAAGACAACATAGGGAAACTAGACTCATAAAAATGGAAGAAGTTTTCACCACTCAAACCTTTTCCACTACTTTTAGTCCATGCATGGTTATAGGAGAGAATGACCCTATTTCAACTCCTATACCTTTTCCACTACTTTTAGTCCATGCATGGTTAGAGGAGAGAATGACCCTATTTCAACTCCTATAGACGATTTTTTTTTATTTGGAGTTGTTTTCATTTGAAAAACAAAGGAATCAAGTAATAAAATAAAATCATAAAAGAAGAAAAATCATATTTGATTCAAAAGTAATACTCATCACTAAAACTATGGGGATGGACACATGAAAGATCAGTTTAGTTTCCTCTACCTCTTTTTTATTGGACAAAGTTGAATTAAATGTACATAAACATGTAGATGTATAAAATAAGATGAGTGAGCATGAGATAAAAATCACCTTATTGGAAAATCAATTCGATTACTATAAATCCAACAAGTATCATTATCCATTTTTTTTTTAATTATGCTTTCACAATACAAGATTAATTGAATAATATTTAGAGAAATTTCTATGATAATTCTCAGGATGTGCAAGCTTATGTTCAATATATTTATGGTGCCATGAACCATATCCAAACATGGGATCTTGTTTGTTAGCAAGATCAATCAATGTTAATAAGATAAAGGATTCGAAATCTTTTTTAGAGAAAATTCCCACGGGAATTATTGTTTTCACACCTAAATCTCTCAATCAATCAAAAAAAAAAAAAAAAAAAAAAAAAAAAAAAAAAAAAAAAAAA
>ML777005.1:1217308-1229139 GCA_009831015.1 Picea engelmannii
AAATACTAGAAATAGGAAACTTTCAATGCTCTCAAAGGAGTCACTCATGAAGTACCATATGCTACTTTGTTATGAAGTACCATATGCTACTTTGTTATGGTAGGCTATAAATAATATGGCCAATAGCTTCCATTTATCAACTTTTGGGCGAAAGGACAATCTCTTTCCACAAAAGTAGGTATCTAAGGACCTAGAAGATTATATAAGTTCAAAAGAAAAAATATAATATCCCTTTATGAATTTAATGAAGAATCCATTAAAAAATTTGTTAAATCTCCTACCAAGGAAATGCCATTAATTAGAATTTTGTTTCCTAATATGGAGAATTTTGAAAAAGGATGAGGTAGAGCATAGGACCATATAAAATCCTTTCAAATAACATATTTTTCCTCCAGGAGATGAATTATCAAACTTTGAGGCATGGACTACACATAGAAGGAAATGTAGAAAATAAAAGGGTGAGGCTTCCTCAAGCCACGTGGGGTAGTCTTATAGAGAAAATGATTTTAATAGAAAAAGATGGTTAACTCCCCAAGTGGGAGAAAATTAAATTTTACTTGACGAACCCAATTGATAGGAAGGGGAAATGAATAATCAATAAGATGTATTGAAATGATTGATTTCCCATCTCCTTCATCTTTTCTAAAAAATAATATAATTTCAAATTATAAAGGGATTTTTCCTATAAATTATTATAAACTATTTTATGAACTATTAATGAGGAGAATCCATTACTAGCCACTTTTTGGAGACTCATTTTGGTCTAAATTTTGTGTGGGACTATTCCCTTCGTGTTTATGATAGAACGATTGTAAGATTTTTTCTTTTGCTATAGTCTATTTTTATGCAAATGCTAATTGATTCAAGTAATTATTTGTTAGTGGTGAATATGAAATGGTTAATATTGGTTATTAATATTAGGCTAACGTATTTTGATGACTAGTTATTTCACTAATTTAATCATTATTTCATAGTAAACCATTGTATGTTTTAATGGATGGAATGGATGTTTATTTCATATTCATTTATTGTTCTCAAATCCTAGCTAGATATTCGATTAGGACACAATTTTGTTGTCAATTGTAGGATTACATTTAGAGTTTATTTTTTGTTCCTTTAAATATTAAAATTATTAATGGTTATCGAGCCATAATATAGATGGTTTACCTATTCCAAATAATGTAAGGTCTAATTGGGACTTTCTATTGGGGAGGAACTATGATGTTATAGGTGGACCATTCCCTTATCAAAAAGATGAAATGGAAAAGTTTGATTTTGAGGATATTGCCATTGTTGTGACATTTAATTGTGAATTCACTAATCTGGCTAGCTAGGGGGAACCGATTAGAATATGGATTGTACATTTGATTATTATAATAAGAACTAAATTGTTGAGGATGGGAATAAGGCATACCTTGTTGAAATGGTCTTGCTTGTACTTTTTCCCTCTAAATGACAAATCACAATTGATCTATGTTGTCTTCTCCTCCTTAGTTCACAAACTTTAAGCCATGTAAAGAAGGGAATTTACTTGGTTGATTATCTTCTTCACAAATTCCACATACTTCCACTATATTTAGTGGACATTAATTCTTGGCATGTTTCCTTTTTCACTTAGGAGATACAACAACCATGTCTCTTTCATATTCTTCTTGCTTCTTCATAATTTTAATGGTGAGAAACTACATGGGCAAAGAATGCAAGATGTTAATTTTCATATCTTCTACTAAGTTTCCAATTTAATTACTTGTGAGACTTGATGCTTCAGATTTTGAGGATTGCGGAAGATTTTTTTTTCCACCCCTATTCCTCTTTCTTGTAGCTCTGGATTAGTTCTTGAAAACATGTTTGATATCTTCATATTTTAGCTGAAATATGCCTCCATTTGAAAGGAGGTTTAAAGTCTCCATCAAATCTTCATGTTGGTGGTAAATTGTATCAAGGGTGTAAATTTTTTCCTAATATAGTAGAACATGAAAACCACATTCTAAAATGGCTTCAAACCACTTCAAAAACTAGTCTATTCATGAGAAAGGAAAGAAAACAAACAAAGTTCAACCCGAAACACAAATAAATAGTTTGAAATAATGCAAATAATACCTTCATATATAATGGAAAGTACACAGAAATTAGCTATGGAGTACACATGTTGAATATGTAGCTGCAAATCTTCCTCCATGAGAGAGTCATTTGATTGCAGGGTGCATGTAGATCCTATCCTTAGTTGATTTAGCAAGTATAATGAATATCCAACTTTTTTTATCAAGAGGAAAGGGCCCTCAAGATGTTTGGTGTAATTTTGGTAGCATGTACCTATTATGGATGGATGGATGGATGGATGGAGAGACCCTAAGCCTTTATTTATAGGAAAAGTAGTGTTTAAATGCCCTTAACATGGTCATAAACATAATGGTTAATTTACCATATCGAGGCTAATATTAACTATTTTGGTTTATCACTTTCCACTTACAATTACCTTCCCTTTCTAGAAAAATTTGGTTAGAAATAGTAAAAATTGTGTTTTTTATGGGATGGTGCAGACAAGTATGGTGATGGTTAGTATATATGTATTAATAGTGATGGTAATTAAATATATATCACCAATATCTACTTTATTAGTTACATAACTACATTGACAATCACCATATAGTGTGGAAATATACCCAAAAATTGTCCTAGCCCTAATGAGGCAAAACCAATGTTTGCCCCAAAAGTTTTTGGAGGTCTAGTCAAGGTGAAAAATGGGGTGAAATGGGTGGAAAATATGATGTTTGATGGTGTATTTCAGAAAACTTGTGTAAATTTCACAAGTGAACAATTTTTAGGTGATAACATTTCTCTTACACCTTTAAGAAGTACTAGTTTGAGAAATTCATCATCCAGTGTGTAGCTGCAAGTTATTTTATAAGTGAGTTGGAATCTTTCCTCATAGTTCTCCAAGGAATCATTCTCTCCTTGTTCCATTTTAAATATCTCATCTCTAGTATCTCTGGGCTTGTGATAATATCTTTATTTTTCAATGAAGGTTTGACTCATCTACTCCTAACTTTTGATACTATTTCCCTCCAAGATCATGAACCATAACAAGGATGATTCATTCAATGTAGAGGGAAAGAGATTGAGTTTTTGAGCATCTGATTCACAATCATAGGTTCTACAGATAACCTCAAACTCAAATAGGAAGGTATCGAAGTCTTCGATAGTGAGTCCATGGAACCGTGTTGAGTCAGTGGAAGAGGTGGGTGGCCACTAATGTCCACCTAGATCAAGGTAAGACAAAGAGAAGTGTTTAATGAGATTCATTTTTCTACTATGGAGTCTTACAAGATAGAGATTGAATGGTGGAAACCAATTGGAACATCAAAGGTAAACAAAGTTTTGTATAAAAAAAATAGATAAAAAACAACAATGGGTTGTTGGTTCAGAAAAAGGTTTTTTCATTGATGCTAATAACATAATATGGGTATGGACACCCAAGGTAAGATGGTCATGAGAGAAAAACAATAATTGAGAATGGATTTGTAACAAATAAGGCGCAATAAGAACATATGGAACATAATGGCCAAAGTGAGAGTGATGTTGATCAATGAGACTTTACTTGAGAGAATAAATTCCATATTTGTCCTTTAGGTAAATCCAATGAAGGTTAATTTCTCTTCTATCTTGGTATGAGATGCAGGTTTTATCAATAATTTTTCCACAATAAACAATTTATAGTTCTTGTAGTTAAGTTGAGGAATGGTAAAAATGATCAACTCATAGTCATCATTTTTCTTATATGGAACCTTATTGTACATTGCCTTAAATATTTTCAAAAATGTACAACTTTGCAATGCAATCATTGATATCACTTTTTTTTTATATATATCATCTCTTCAATCTTGATATATTTAGAAATGTATTTTATAGTGGTATGATGCAGACACATACAAAAATAAAATGTTGACAACTGTGAAATAATCTTAGATTTAGATATTATATACATATTAGGAATAAATTCAAAATATTAATATTTAGATACACATTGTATCAATTCAATATTGACACTTTTGGAATGTAAATTAAAGTTTTACGAATGAAGACACACTGTTGCATTTCAAAATTCACATTTTTGCAATCAAAATTCACATTTTTTGAATCAAAATTCACACTTTTGGAATCAAACCTCACACTTTCGAAATAAAAAATCACACTTTTGGTATCAAAATTATTTGAAATTCACATACTCACAATGCAATTTACACTTTCAAGAATGAATATTCACACTTCCATAATCCAAACATTCACTTTAGAAACACTAATATTGACACTTTTGAAATCAAAATTTATAGTTTCTTAGTTCAAATTCTTGGTTATAAGACCAAATTTAATGAAATTGATGTTTTTAGGAGATAAGGATGGACCTAAAACTATTTCAATCATCTTCTTATATAAAATTCATTTCATGTCTTTGTATATGTTTGCATATTTTTCTAGCGATGTAGTATATAACGTTGACATTTCCCTAGGGTGGGAATGTACCACTTGTTTCTAGGCATAAAAAAATACATGGTTATTTGAGCGATTTAATTTGAAAATTCATCATTTCGTCTATATATACATTGTTTTTGCTTCCATTGTGTGAAGTTAATTGAATGTTAGTGACATCAAATTTCATCATTGCATTTATATATACATGTTTTTTGTTCTCATAATTAGTATGTGGTAAAATAGATGTATTTAGTCTCATCAATATTTAAATATTATGAAAATAATAATAAATTAAATTAATAAATAATTATGATTATAATAATACTAATAATTAAATCAATAGTAATAATTATATTAAAAATTAAATTAATTATAAGAATTAAATAAATTAGAATGATTAAATAGATAATAATAATCAAATTATTAATAATGAAAATGGGGAAATATTATAATTTAACAATTAATAATAGTTTCATCTCAATTTTGATGCTAACATGACACAATTTTGACACTAATAAACCACAAATTTGACATTAACTTGATGTAATTTGGTTGAGTATTACATTTTAATTATATCCAAGACAATTTGTATGCAGATTTGACTCTGCAATACAATTCAAAAATCAATTTTTATGCATAAGTGACTCTGCAATAATTCAAAAATAATGTAATATGATGTAAACATAATGTTCACAAGAGACAAAAGTTGTGAATTACGACGATAGTATGATGCAAACATGATGCAAGGATGTTGTAATACTGCATAAAATTGACACAAAAGTTATGGATTTTGATGCTCACACAATGCCACTATAATGCAAATATGATGCTCATGTATACAATATTGATGTAGGAACTATGTCGAACGACACTAATGAGACACAAAAAAACATGCATTCAATGCATTAACAACAAAAAGTTGACTCTAGAAGTTGTTTTCTTAAGAATTTGCAACACAAAATGACACATAAAGACTCTTAGCAACTCCCATTTTGTCTCTATGACGATGTCATCAAGGGCACATATTCAAAAGGACAACGTTGGAAATGGATATAGTGACTCAAACATGATGCTAAACACGTTACACTATGGTGCATTGTGTCTAGTAGCATCCAAAATCATTATTTTTTATAAAATTTATTGCATGATGACACTAAACAATATGCTAAAACAATGTATTGTAGTGGTTTTAAGTGACCTCTATACTAGATAACTAGGGTTCTAGCTAGGCCATCAATGTATAATGACAAATTTTATGGTCAACATAAGTTTTAGGCAAGATAATGTATCTCATGGGTTTTTCATCATTCTATCCCCTATTCGAATGAGGATAAATCCCCTTAAAGTCCTTGGAAAGGTAAAATTGTAGACAAAGTTTCTTTTGGGTTCTAGGGTTGAAAATTTGAGAATGCTTGTGACAAATAAAGCATCGATTGGTGTCAAGTCGCACTCCACACCCCAAAATGGATTCAAGAACTTCATAACCAGTTCAAGAACTCATCTAACATAGAACACGATAATTAGGGAATCTAGTCATCACAAAAACCTCCAACCTATGTGAAAACTCAATGAATGTTTTTTTACAAAATGGGTCCAAGAGTAATGATGGAACAACACATGCTTTCTTAAGAAAAGAGGATAGAAAAAACCCTTCGTTAGGTTTTAGGAACTAATACATTGACAACCATAAGTTTCCTAGACTTCTTTAACACAGACCCTAATTAAAATGTTGCACAACCATCACCCAAGCAACAAGCATTATCATTTTTATCAAGCGTGACATCTATGGAATTTCATTAAGCTTTTTATTATTATTTCTTGGTAAACTTTCAACATGAAATACTTAAAATCCTAATGTGGTATCGTAAATCCTATTTTTATGAGATATTAATGTCTAAACCTTATGATGATTATCAAATCAAGTAATTCCTCAACTAATCCAAATTTAAATTTAGCACTAACTCGTATAAATAACATTGAGAAATTTTGTATGGGAAAAAACCATCTAATCATATGACAACAAACTTCTCCCAAGTATAATTATAAGCATAGCTAATTGTGATTAGCTCTTAATCAAACTCATGTCAAATGCATCGAAAAAAGAAAGTCCTTTCGCTGATGCAGGATTAATACACAATGCTGACGAACTATTCGAAGTAAAAAGGTGGGACAAGAACACCACAAAAAGGAGAACAACGAGTTATATTCACAAAAAACTTTGTCTCCGTAGTTTATCTTTTTGTAAAAATAAAAGAAAATCTAGCATTCACAAAATCCTTATATGCGTGCTTCACCATTTTTGGAAAAAACACACCAAAAAAGGTGTTACCCTCTGTCCCGTGCTTCATCATTTTTCGAAAAAACACACCAAAAAGGGTATTAGTCTCTGTCCCGTGCTTCATCATTTTTGGTAAAAACACACCAAAAAAGGTGTTAGCCTCTGTCCCGTGCTTCATCATTTTTGGAAAAAACACGCAAAAAAAAGTTACGAATCTCCTTCGCCTCTCTTCCACCTTTTAAATAACTGCAAATTAAAAAAATAAAAAATGTGCGACGTAAAATAATGTCCAAAACAGAAGCTTAGCCGACACTCTTCAAAGAATCTCCTCCACATATGGAATGGTTACGATGGGCAAAATCCTCATTTTCAATTGCAATAATTGTGTCAAAGAGGACCCGCTATATAACAAACATTTTAGTAATTTAACTACATGGGAAGAATGCAAGATGTGAGTTTTCATATCTTCTACCAACTTTCCAATTTAATTACTTGTGAGACTTGATGATGCATATTAAAGTTAATTAGTTGTGAGACCTGATGCTGCAGATTTTTTTTGTGGATTGTGGAACAATTTTTTTTTAGCAAGTATCATGAATATCCAATGTATTTATCAAGAGGAAAGAGCGCTCAAGATGTTTGGTGTAATTTTGGTAGCATGTACCTACTATGGATGGATGAAGAGACCTTAAGCCTTTATTTATAGGAAAAGTAGTGTTTAAATCCCCTTAACATGGTCATAAAAATAGTGTTTAATTTACCATATCGAGGCTAATAATAAATATTAGGGTTTAGAAATTTCCACTTACAACTACTTTCCCTTTCTAGAAACTTTTGGTCAGATATAGTAAAAACTCTATTTTTTATGGGATGGTGCAGATAAGTATGGCGACGGTCATTATATATGCATTAACAATGATGGTAATTAAAGATATATCACCAAAAGTCACTTTATTAGTTACATACCTACATTTACCATCACCATATAGTGTGGAAATATACCCAAAAACTGTGCTAGCCCTAATGAGTCAAAACAAATGTTTTCCCCCAAAAGTTTCTAGAGGTCTAGTGAAAGTGCAAAATGGAGTGAAATTGGTGGAAAACATGATGTTTGATAGTGTATTTCAGCAAACTTGTGTAAATCTCACAAGTGAACAAATTTTAGGTGATAGCATTTCTCTTACACCTTTAAGAAGTACTAGTTTGAGAGATTCATTATCTAGTGTGTAGCTATGAGTTATTTTATAACTAAATTGGAATCTTTCCTCACAATCCTCCAAGGAATCATTATCTCCTCGTACCATTTTGAATATCGCATCTCTAGTATCTCTGGCCTTACAACAATCTCTTTATTTTTCAATGATTAAGGTTTGACTCGTCTACTCCTAACTTCTGATACTATTTCCCTCCAAGATCATGAACCATCACAAGGATGATTCATTCAATGTAGAGGGAAAGAGATTGCAATTTTTAGCATCTGATGCTCAATCATAGGTTCTACAGATAACCTCAAACTAAAAAAGGATGGCATCGGGGTCTTCGATAGTGAGGCCATTGAACCTATTGAGTCAGTGGAASAGGTGGGTTTCCACCGATGTCCACCTRGATTAGAATAGGACAAATGGAAGTGTTTAGTAAGATTCATTGTGCTTCTATTGAGTCTTACAAGATAGAGGTGGAATGGTGGAAACCAATTGGAACATCAAAGGTAAACACAATTTTTTATGAAAAAATTAGATAAAAAACAAMAATGGGTTGTTGGTTCAGAAAAATGGTTTTTTCATTGATGTTAATAACATAATATGGGCATGGACACCCAAGGTAGGATGGGTATGAGAGAAAATAAAAATAATTGATAAGGGATTTGCAACAAATAAGGCACAATAATAACATATGGACCATAATGGCTAGAGTGAGAGTTACGCTGATCAATGGGACTTTACTTGAGAGAATAACTTCCATATTTGTCCCTTTTTAATGATTAGTATCATATTAGAACTCGTAAATGAGACTTAGTCGATTTTAATAAATATCTATCACTTTAGGTAAATCTATTGAAGATTAATTTATCTTCTATCTTGGTCTGAGATGCGGTTTTTATCAATAATTTTTCCATAATAAACAAGTTATAGTTCTTGTAGTTAAGGTGAGGAATGGTAAAAATGATCAACTCATAGTCATCATTTTGCTTATATGGAACCTTATTGCACATTAACTTAAATGTTTTTAAAAACATACAACTTTGCAATGCAATCATTAGTATCACTTATATTTATTTTATATCATCTCTTCAATATTGATATATTTATAAATGGATTTTATAGTGATATTATGCATACACATACAAAAATAAAATGTTGACAACTCTACAATAATCTTGGATTTAGATATTATATACACAATAGGAATAAATTCAAAATACTAAAATTTAGATACACATTGTATCAATTCACACACTTTTGCATTAGACACACATTGTATCATTAGACACACTTTTGCATTTCAAAATTCACATTTTTGGAATCAAAATTCATACTTTTGGATTCAAAATCACACTTTTGGTATGAAAATGATTTGAAATTCACATATTCAGAATGAAATTTACACTTTCAAGAACCAATATTCACACATCCATAATCCAAATTTTTACTTTAGAAACACTAATATTGACACTTTTGAAATCAAAATTTATAGTTTCTTAGTTCAAATTCTTGGTCATAAGACCAAATTTAATGAAATTGGTGTTTTTTAGGAGATAAGGATGGAACTAAAAAATTTCAATCAACTTCTTATATCAAATTTATTTCATGTCTTTGTATATGTTTGCATACGTTTTCATGCATTGTAGTATATAAAGTTGACATTTCGCTAGGGTGGGAGTGTACCACTTGTTTCTAGGAATAAAAAACTACATTGTTATTTGAGCGATTTAATTTGAAAATTCATCATTGCGTCTATATATACATGGTTTTTTATTCCATTGTGTGAAATTAATTGAATGTTATTGTCGTTAAATATCATCACTACATTTATATATACATGTTTTTTGTTCTCATAATCAATATGTGGTAAAATAGATGTATTTAGTCTCATCAATATTTAAATATTATGAAAATAAAAATAAATTAAATTAATAAATGATTATGCTTATAATAATACTAATAACTAAATCAATAGTAATAATTAAGTAATTAATAAAATTTAAATTAATTATAAGAATTAAATAAATTAAAATAAGTAAATAGCTAATAATAATCAAATTAATTATAAGAATTAAATAAATTAGAATAAGTAAACAACTAATAATAATCAAATTATTAATAATGAAAAAAATGGGGAACTATTATAATTTAACAATTAATAATAGTTTCATCTCAAGTTTGATGCTAACATGATACAATTTTGACACTAATAAAACACAACTTTGACACTAACTCAATGTAATTTGGTTGAGTACTACATTTTAATGATATACAACACAATTTTTTTATGCAGATGTAACTGTTAGGGACCTAACCTCCCTAACCCCTCACATAGGTAGAATAATATAATTCCATGTAATAAAGGCCAATATTAATAAGTCCTAGAAATAAGGAAGAATAACTCAAATGTAAGAAGACCTAATAGAAGCTTCTGCTTCTAGAAGGATCTTCCTCTAGATTTTTCTTTTGGATAAAAAGATTTAGTATAAATAGGAGTAGAGGGTATGAGAAATCTTGTCTTGGATATTTTTGTAATAGAGCTCTACTCTGCTAGAGGTTGCCCCCTCGAAGAGGCAAGTGAACACTGTTATAATTATTCAAGGTGATATTTTTGGTGTTATTTTGGTATTATTATGGTATTGTTATGTTTATATCATTATTGTTCTGCCATTTCTAGCTCAAATATTTATGTTATGCCTACTATTTTATATCTCGAATACTACAAGTGGTATTAGAGCACTTTCCTTGGTAGAAAATTGTAGGTTATTTTTTTTTCAAGGAAGAGATGTATTCTGGCGTCTTAAAGCTACAGAGATATGTCGTTATGCACATAAACCCATGGTCGGGGAGTCATACATGTAGGAAATACAAGTGGTACTCAATCACACATCTATTGGCCACCCTGGTAACCCATGTTGGTACCCCTTCAAGTGGTAGAGCATCAAACAACACATGTATATAGATCGACCTAGATCTCCTGAAGCCCTCCATAGATAAAACAATCGACCGCTTGAATTCTATAATGCCACCAAGAACAACACTCGGGAGGATACTCTCTAGTACCTGGGTAGTTGGGTAGTACGACTAAGGGCACGGTCTAGACTCCTTAGTTGCTGCCCTGAGATATTGGTCTAAGTGTTGGCCCTTGACCAGGTTTTGGATAACCTTGGTCATGTTTGATTGCAGGATCTCACCCCCTTTTGTAGGATTTTTGGGTTTTAGGGTTTATGTAATGGGTATGGGATGTCGGCCCATGGGTTTGCCCATGTTTAGGCCCCCTTTTGTAATGTATAAATAAGTAGCTAGGCGATGTATGAGAAAAAAGGTAGAGGAGCGGAGAGATCATAGAGCTCTGAGTTGGCTTTGTGCAAGATATGTAGGGGTTTTTTCTAAGTGCAAGTTGTAACACACCCACTACCATAATCAAATTTTTCGTTGCTTTCTGCATAATTAGAGCCCCCGAAATATCTACGGAGGCCTAGCGTAAGCTAGCTCTTTCTCCGTCTACTCCCATGTGATCGTGGGTCATGATCACAGGTCAAATAACCATGGCGCCTCTCAGTAATTCGCGACTCGGTGCTACAGAAATGTCGAATCGTTTGACTCTGCAACCGCCGAACCCCAACAGGGCTAGCGATTGACCAATAGGGATGAATCCCAACAGGGTTAGCAAATGGCCAATAGGAACGGGCCCTATCACGCAGTTGAGTGGAGTATAGGTGGCAAGAGGGAAGCATGACACTGTGGGCGACGTGACAGGAGACGGGTCCCACTTCAAACGCCACACCATTCCGGAACCCCTCCCCACCATTAAAGGCAGAATGGCAAGGGGGGTCCAAAATTTTCCTGAGCACCATTGATCAAAGAGAATAAATCTTGAT